>CM042840.1:60061339-60226339 GCA_023653725.1 Bungarus multicinctus
TCTAAGGTTAAAGTTTTTGGGGTTTGGGGAAGAAACCACAGAGTCAGGTAGAGTATTCCAGACATTGACCACTCTGTTGTGCTGAAGTCGTACTTCCTGCAATCAAGTTTGGTGCAATTAACCTTGAGTTTGTATCTATTGTTTGCTCTTGTGTTGTTATGGTTGAAGCTGAAGTATTCATTGGCAGGTAGGACATTGCAATGTATGATTTTATATACTATACTTAGATTGGACCGAAGGCGGTGTAGTTCTAGGTTTTCTAGGTCTAGAATTTCGAGTCTGGTGACATAAGGTATTCTGCCATTAGTAGAGGAGTGGAGAACTCTTCTTGTGAAATATTTCTGGATTTTCTCAACTGTGTTAATATCAGATACATAATGTGGGTTCCAGACTGATGAGCTGTATTTGAGTATTCGTCTAGCAAATGTTTTGTATGCTCTAGTTAGTAGTGTAATATTATCAGAGAAAAAGCTACGTAAGATTAGGTTAACAAATCTTAATGCCTTATTGGCTATGTAGTTACAATGGGCTCTAGCACTTAGATCATTAGAGATGAGTACTCCAAGATCCTTGACAGAATTTGGATCATCAACAAGGTCTTGACTATTCAGCCTGTATTTTATTTTCTGATTTTTTTTGCCAATATGTAGGACAGAGCATTTATTTGTTGAGATTTGAAGTTGCCATTTGTTTAACCATTCTGATACATAGTCAAGGTCTTTTTGAAGGATAGCAGTATTGTCTGTGGTGTTGAATAGCTTTACATCATCAGCGAAGAGAACACAGTTGTTCTTGATATGATCACAGAGGTCATTTATGTAGAGTATGAAAAGAGTTAGTCCTAGAACACTGCCTCGGGGGACACCACTGTTAACAGGTACGGAATATGATAGGACGCTCCCAATTTTGACCATTTGTTGTCTGTTTGACAGGAATTTTATACCAGTTATGCAGATGTCCAGAGATACCATAAGATTTTAGTTTTAGGAGTAGATTGTCATGTACCACTGAATCAAAGGCTTTACAGAAGTCTATGTAGATTGCGTCTATTGCTTTGCCCTGATCGAGTTGTGTAGTCCATATGTTTTTGCAGTGTAAGAGTTGCAAATTACATGATAGTTTTTTCCTGAAACCAAATAGTTTATTAGAGAGTAGGTTGTTTGTTTCTAATTGGAGGATGATGGATTGGTTACTAATTGATTCTATGACTTTACAGGTGATGCAGCATAAAGAGATTGGTCTGTAATTTTCAACTAGGCTGATAATGTATAATGTACCATACTGCACCATTTCTTATAAAAATGGCAAGCCACTTGTACAGCACTGGAAAGCAAATTGCATGGATGCTCTTATCTGAAGTATCATCCTTTAAAAAAATATTTTTTTAAATTTTGATAAATGCAGACCAAAAAAAGTATGCACATATACAATATAAACTGGAATAAACTAATTTCTGGTTTTCTTCTTTTCCATTCCTACAATTCAATAAATTGCTTTGCTGACCTTTGCTGTCTTCCTTTATTGACTTCACTTTATGATCTTCTAGCTTGTCATTCAACATACCATTGTCCCTAATCTTCAGTTTAGACTCACTACAGAGAGGCTGAAAATCATTTCAAAATAAAATATCTAATGTCACATCAATATTTGCAAATCCTTAAAAATGTTAAATTGGGTTTGAGGCTAAAACTGATTAATAAAAAAATAACATTCCCAGACTATTGGACTCCCAGATAATCTTTGTTAGATATGAAAAAGAGGGTTCACATTGGTCTTGTGAAATATTGATATTCTTTTGAAATAACATTACAATATAAAGTGATACTATCATTCAAGGAGTCCTCAAGGAGGTGCAACAAGTACTAAAGGATAGAGAGTCACAAGGCAGCCAACAATGGAAAGTTCTAGCTTGCGCGTCAAATACCAAACAAATGAGGGACAAACTTTTCACATCAAAATGCATCAAGTACCAAATTCAATGAATTTCAAGGCAGTTAAGTACTGGCATGACTGTACATAAATATATTTATGGATAAGTGTTTAAAATGCTAATATAACATTTAATTATCTAATCAATTCCAATCTGACTATCTTCAGGGAATTATATTTGTACTGGACAGGGTAGTAGAATAAGTGTATACCTTTTTTTAATGAAAATTATCAGTAGTTTTGATCAGTGACATCATCAGAGTAAACAAAGCCACATGCTGATTACCAGAACAAGATCATAAACGGAAGTGACGTGCACAGCCCTCCTCCCTGGATGTGATGTGCATAATTTACCCCCATGTGGTGCAGGATTCACAAGGTCATAACCCTAGCCAGATATGAAGTGTTGGCCTAAGCCCATCAAAATAAGCATGGGTAACCCTAAGAGATAAGGTGTAGTGCAAGGTCATAGCCCTATTTTCAGGAGGGTCTTGCTGAACCTAATCCCATCAAAAAACATGCAGCAGTCAAGCTTCTGGGGTACTTGATTACATTAACTCTAGACTAATTCTATGGACATTCAAAACCAAAAGAAAAACAGAGATCTGTCTTTTTGGGAAACAAAATCCTGCTTTGGGGGAACTGTAATAAAAAAGGCTTTTTATTTCTAATCATTCTAGGCTAACAATGCTTTTAATTTTTGTGGAGTTTTAAAAATCAATACCTCAAAAGCTGGTGAAAAAGGAGCACCTAAAAGACAGCCAGGGTCTGCATTTAAACCCCCACTCGAATGTAGGGGGAAAACCCACAGACCTTTTAAAACCCACAGCTGGTTTTTACCTTTGTAAAAATCTAAAGACATATATTTTGGCAATTGCAACCCCCCTCAAATCCCCATATACATGTAAGCATTCGAAGCACAGACTTAATAAATTTTATTCTATCCCTACAGCAAAAGACAAGGAATATTAACAGGAATTAAAAAACAATGCCCACAAGAGACAGTCAGGAACGCAGCTCTGGGTATGCGTGCTTGAAACTGCTAGTAGAAAAGGGGTTAGGACTTCTTCGAGGCATGACTGGGCATGACATACCCTCCCGTGATTCAGCGCCTGCACAAGGCATCCGCTAGTAGAAAGGAGGGGTTAGGGCTAGGGCTAGGGTTAGGGTTAGGGTTAGGGACATGCCTGGGCTTTACATACCCCCAGTGATTATGTGCCTGCGTGAGACTCCAGGACAGGTCATTTGCAAGGGGGCAGCGGAATTTGCGCAGCCACCCTGAACAGCTAGCAATTTAATTCCAGCAGTCCTGAAGATGGCTAGCTCTGATTCCAAAGATGTTTTTAAAAACCACAGCAAAAGCCATTGTATCCTCTGATGGGGATTTGTTTGATATAAATTTGATCCCCAAACCCCCCAAGCATAGGCATAGAATAAGAAAAAGACCTGAGCTATATGGCTTCATTGAAGAGAATGAAATTATAAAGCCATGCCATTACCGATTCTGCAAAACATCAAATGGTAAGTAAATATATTTTAAAAAAGCAATGTATTGTTTAATTTAAACAGCCATTTAATTCTACCTCATTTCCTGTTTAGAAACAATAGGATCTCAAAAGATCAGAATGCCTCAGATTCTGAAAGCATATGTCATTAAAATATTATACCATTGTTTAATCGGGTATCTACAATCAGATGAAGAATACGTGGATGGTACCAGTGAAACAGAACTTACTAACAGCTTATGTTTTAGACTTTCTATGCCTCATGTTCTCTGGATCATTATCAGTATTTTTGACAAAGTGGATAAATTATATTTCACCTGGGGTTCCCTTGGTAAGGTCAAGGCATTCATACAATGTATTGAGAAGAACAGTAAACCAATGTCATTAATGTCAAAGATTGAAGCTAAATTGCCATTTTCTCTGAAGAGATACATATGTCAGAATGTAACAGAAATTAATTGCAAGAAACTGTTAACACTATGAAATTTATAATAAAACACACTTTACAAATCACATGAAGGATGTATTATATTTTTCTTGATATGGGCAGACTGGTCAGTTTGCAAATGGGGTGAAGAACTCACCAGAATTAATTACAAGAAACTGTTAACACTATGAAATTTATATTTGCTGATCTAATTAACCTTATCAGATGCTAAATACAGATATATAAACTAATCAATGCTCATTTGATACAGCGAGGGGTTTCCTGATGAGTGGGTGGGTGGGATCACATGAAGGATGTATTATATTTTTCTTGATATGGGTGGACTGGTCAGTTTTGCAAATGGGGTGAAGAACTCACCAGAATTAATTACAAGAAACTGTTAACACTATGAAATTTATATTTGCTGATCTAATTAACCTTATCAGATGCTAAACACAGGTATATATGTGTTACAGTGGAGGGGTTTCCTGATAGGTGAGGGATGGGGGGGTTCCTGATGGGGGGGTTTCCTGATGGCGGGGCGTGATTTGCGACATCACCAGAGTGTACAAAAATAGGGCTCATACGGTCCCCAGACATGTTTGATGGTTTCTGGCATATCCATACTTCTGGACCCCTGTGATCTGCTAAGAAGACCCCCCCTTTATAGAGTGGAGGCTACAAATGTAAGTAGTTTTATTGCTAAATTTTGAAACACTGTCCTTCTTAGATATAAAAAAGGATGTGTTTATAATATTCTTGGTATGTTTTTTTCTTTTACTAGATGGAACTGATTGATTCCGAACCAGTTTTATAATGGTATTTGTTTTTCATACTTTCAGACATTCAGATTCTTACAAACATTTCTGCAACATTTCTGACCATTGGGGTTTTTCTTTCCCTTCAGAATGGGAAGACGATCAGGCATTTGTGGATCTCACTATCCCCACAGAGCAGGAAGGACCCCAGCATGGCATGACATCTCAACCATCCACAAGTCACACAACACAAGAGTTAGGAGGTATAACGGCTAGCATTTTATCCAATTACAAAACCATTAGTATTATTTTAGAATCTAAAAGGGGGGTGCGCTTGTATTACATTATTAGGAATGTTGGTGATAAGATTTTGTTTGTTTGATTAACCAGAACCACCCTGCAAAAAAGCATGGAGGTGAACTCCCCGCATCCCCGGCAGACAATGATAGTAGTGAATCTATGCCTGTATCTCAACCAGAAGAGGAGATATGTCATTCTATGCCCCAGCTACAAACCCCTAACTCTGCAAACTCTCAGAATATGAACAATGTTTATCTGGATATGATGCAAGAGTGGGAGAATCCTATCCGAAATTTCACAGCTGTGGAATACTATCAGCAATATGGATTTGTTAATGTTGACTGTATCCAGTCTTTTGTATATGCTATAGAGGCTCTTCATAATGCTATACAGAATCTTTTGAATAATGTTGCTAGAGACATAGGCCCAAATGATTTTGTTCAACTCCGGTTGGATGCAGATGGGTTAAATCATCCTCTCTTTTCTCTTAGGAGGAATATGGATGATTTAAATGCTGATGATTTTCTGACCAGTATTGAAAATCTGCTTCAAAGTAAGGCAGAGATATTGTGGAGGAGGGCGGGGGGGGGGGAGTGATTTACAATTAGTGGTTACTATTGTGAAGAACAATGAGGGTGGAGGACTTATGAAGTTAAGCATTGTGCTGCTCACCAAAGTACTGGAGAAAAAAAGACAGCACCTAGTAGATTTCAATGTGAAAGGCGAATGTCTGTGTTTTGCTAGCTGTTTGCTCTGGCTCATTGGTGGGGGTGTTAGAAATCAAGAAATTATTACCAGGGCCAGGGAACTTCACATCAGACTGGGTATTTCTACAGAAAACATGGTTAACTTTTCTCAGATACACCTCTTTGAAGAAGATTTAGGGGTCACTATAAAGATCTTGTTTTATCTGCAGGATGGATGGAGGTTTTTTGTCACTGGTCGTCCACAGCAAGAAAAAATAGTGTTTATATTGTTACATGACAATCATTACTATGCCACCAAAAATATCAAGGGTTTCCTGGGTGAACGCTATTACTGTAAATTTTGCCACACCCCCTATCACCATAAATTTAGTCATGGTTGTCAATATATCTGCAGAGCATGTCTCAAGCAAGAATGTCAGCAAGTAGAGAAGGAAAAGATGTGTTGCTATAGGTATAATGTGCTAAGGCATGTCTTGAAACACACACACAACTCGCTATGGTGGGGAAAGTTGACTGTAAGAGTAAAGAATATTGTGAAAAGTGTCGGGTTTACATCTTTACTCCCCACATAAAATGCAAGGAACCCAAGTGTGGTCAGTGTTCTGAGAAGGTTGAAAGCTTGGAATATCATTTATGTTTTCTAAAAGAGTTGGACCGACCATGAATTGGCAAAAGGTACATCGTTTATGATTTTGAATGCTGTCAAGAGACAGGCACATATATACCTAATTATGCATGTGCCAGGGATATGTTGAAGGATGATGATGATGGAGATGTTGTGAGGTGGGACTGTTACAGTGTCTGGATCAGTTTGTAAAGACATTTATAAATAATAAGTTTAAGGGATGCACTTTTATTGCTCACAATGCCAAAGGTTATGATGGGAACCTAGTACTGAGACAGCTGATCCGGGAAAAAGTTAGGGATCACCTTATAAGTCAGGGGGGGAAACTTCTGTGTATCACCCTACCGGCTTACAAGATCCGGTTTATTGACAGCCTCTCATTTTTGCCCCTTAAATTAAGTAAATTACCGAAAGCTATGGGGTTTCAAGGCTGCAAAGGATATTTCCCCCACTTGTTCAATACAATGGCCAATCAAGACTACGTGGGGTCACTCCCTGAAACCAAGTATTATAGCCCTGAAACTATGATGCCCGGGGAGAGAGAAGAATTCCTGAAATGGCATGCTGCTAATACAGGTACTGTATTTAAACTAAAGAAGGCTCTGGCTTATTATTGCAGGCAGGATGTATATATATTAAGAGAGGCCTGTATTCGATTACCAGAACAGCCACCACAGTTATCTCCACAGGCCACAGTGACGGATGAGATCCTAAGGGGTGTGAACACTTGTTACAGGAAAAATGTGGAACTTTTGCTGAACAAAATGAAACAGCATCAGGACAGCATCAGGTCTCAACCTGGGATGATCACGGTACCTTTTTATACAAGGGTATCCCTATTCCTGGTACTAATATTTTAGACTTGGTGAAAGGAGCCTCGCAACACCGAGTCCCTACTGAGAAACGGAAACCTAAAGGTTGAGATAACTTTATGAATGCTATGGCTGAGGTGAATGTTCCAACCTCTGTACTGGGGTCTACAGCCGTTAAAGAACAAATAGAAAATTTGTTCTTTAAAATTCTTTGGTAGTTAAGGATGATGTTGCTACTAGCCCTGTCTCTGTTATGAAACTCCCTTTTGTGGACCAGAAGTCTCTGATTACCGACACACCCTCTACTCCTTGGACATTAAATACTAGAAGCAGACTCAAATTTGGTGACTGGCTTAATTGGTAAATTGAATAAAAACACGGTGAAACAAGTAAAAACGTTTAAGTCTTTTTATTTATTTTACAGTAAAGCTGGCATGTTTGCAGGTACTGGTGACAGTTACAGGTTCCAAGACCCCTTCCCACCTTTATAGTTTTTACAAACTGTTTTACCATTTGATCATTTTTAATATCAGCATTGGAGTACATCTTTAAAATATTTTCATAGTCCATACCTTTAATTTGGTTCAGTAGAAAAAACACACAGTGTTGTCTGCAGGTCACAGTTCTGGGGTACTGCAGTTGACGTTGGTGAAATGTGTACTTCTCTGATTGCTGCTCTAAAAACATCACTATAGAGTCAGGAAAGTCAGGGCTATCTGGAAGTCTTCCATAAGAAACAAAAAATTCGCCACATCCGGGAGATGGGAAATAGAGGACCAGCCAGTGTTCACCAGGTAGAGTATGAGGATGGGTATTTACAATTAATCCAAAAGATCTTTTGGAGATTTGTCTCTGGAGTAACAAGTCACAAGGGTAGACTCCTAGAAAGGCAGATTTCCAGAGAACAAGCAGAGGAGCTGCTGCATGTCCATACTCACATATAATCAAAAAGCACAATCCTTGTGTGACTTAGTTCAATAAGATTTTCAAAGATTGCATAGAGAATCATGTTGACAGTGTTGGGGAGGGGGTGTGCAAATCTAATTTCAGCTCTGAGGTTACCATTCCTGATCAAAGAATAGTGTTCAGAGCACCCCTGATCAGGACTCAAGTCAAAACAGTACGAAGTATACCCTCGGTCAAACTCTTCGCGGTTGATTAACAATAGCCTGTCTTTCATGCCTTTTCCTGTTGCTTGTACCATCTGCATGTACTCTCTTACAAAAAGACCGTGCTCATAATCAGGCTGAAGAGGTTTTGCAGAGATCTGCTCACTATCACAATGCAGAGCACAAAAATTGACATTGCAGTGTTGAAAATTGAATGGGTTTCTTGCATAATCTCCACTAAAAGATGCATTGTCGACAAACCCAATCACTATTTGTTTAGGTAGCTGCCCCAGAAATAGATTTTCCTGATTACACACAAGGCTACCTGTAGGTATGCTGTAACCTTCATCCCCACTCAATCAATGGAGTATTTGGCATTGGAGGTGAGCAAAGCTTCTGCATGCCCTAGGTGCACTCCCAGGGCTACTTTTACATGTTTTACAAAGAGAGAGGCTATCAAGAGTTGTACTTTGTAATTCTCATTGCCATCCTTCATCACGCAAAATTCATTTCTGCTTCTTGTGAGTTTGACTTTCACATCAACACCATTAATTAACAGTCTGTCTTGAAAAAACAGATCGCTATGCAGAGGTCCAAGCAGGTCTCATTTACGACATGTGTCTTGCTCTCGCTTTGAAACCAGAGTTCCCGGCTGCTGTCAGTAGAGTGCTCTCCATGAGTTCCGAGTCATCTTTGTAAAAGCCCCCAGCAGTAAGTTGGGTACCCAACGCATCACCACCAAAATTCAGAATCAGCTCAATTATGGCCCGATAAGAATAGCAATGATGGCTCTGATTGATGAGTCAATCTCCCAAGGTAACATCCAGTTGGTTAAACAATGAAGCTATGGGTAGTTGGTCAGGGCCACCCTTGCCCCATCATCAATATCCGATCCATCAGCCTTTACAATCTTGCAACTCACATACAGCAGGGTATTGTTTAAATCCTTATAATGCTCACCATGTCCTGTGATAAAAAATTCCAGGGGTGCATTGGGTGTTAGCGCTGATAAAGGAGGGATCTCGACATAGGTACTGTTTTCAATGCTGGTCTGTGTAGGTACCAGTTGAAAAAGATCCAGTTCTGATTTAACACCTTCCTCTGAAGCAGAATGAATAAATGACATGTTGTATTAGAATATGTTTTCCTTGTTACATGGGTTCCTCTTCTGCATCCTCTTGGTATGATGAGTTTTTTTCACAAGTCTTCTCTTTTTAAATGGAATAGGCGGGCCCTATGCATAATTCTTCCTGGCTATAAACATCCCTGACCCGTCTCAACAATATAGGATACAAGCTGCCCTGCAACATCTCTAGCAATGTTTTTGGCAGCAGATTTCACATGCAACTTAATGATTTCTAATCCACGTCTCAAAAAAGGCATTGCTTTTAGAAAAAGTCCATGGAACAGACCTCCTAAACCTGTCCTGTACATAATGGGTGATCCTCAGAACCCTGGAAGGCCTCCCCTGGCTTCTGCCCTGTAGTAAGTCACGTAGTCTTGAGGATGTGCTCCTTGATTACAACCATCCTTCACTTTTCCGAGGTCTAAAATGAAGCTTGACAATCACCTTCCCATGATAAAAATGCATGTTTTTGTTCTGGTCAGTTTTTATTTCTACAGTAATGGTATCAATGTGATGTTTGCTGACCGGTACATAACGGGGATAATCATAGGTCATTGTGACGATATCATTGTCTTGCCCTCGTACAGGTACACAGTGTAGTAATGGCACATAGAAGTCACCTACTATCTGGGGCTCTACAATGTCTGTGTAAACATATAAGGTGCTGAATCCAGGGAACATCCCTAACAGATGTCCAAGTTCTCCACTAACTAGTATGGTATGCAGTTCATCTCCTTTAAGATTAATTTTTCAGACCACTGAATCATAATGTAGGACTGTCAGGTCCATCCTTAACATTTGATATAACCCTGTTCATATTTTCTAACAGTTGATGGACGCTGCTATAGTACTCACTTCTCAAAGAAAAATACCAACTCTTTCTCTACTTAGCAATTTCAAAATATCCAGTAGAAGTTAAAGTATGCCAACTATGTGGATACTGTATCTCTGCTAGTCCTACTTCCCATGATCCTGGAAGATCCAATGATCTTGCTAATTGAATAGTAAAATTAGAATTTTTGTTTTGGGGAAAAATTGATGCTGAAGCATTGCTGGGAAGGGTAATGTAAAACTCTGCCATATCAAAGATCTTGTACTTCAGTATCCTTAATCCAACCATTGAACTTCTCTGGCCATCCAGTCCATTTGACTCTCTGTGGCTCCCCCACTCTCTTTTTCGGATAATTTTCTTTCTGTATATGCGCTGTTTGTCGTCAGGAACCTTTTGGAGCTCCTCAAAGTAAAAAGCACCCTTTACAGGGTCACCTGCGTAATCATTTAACCTATACACCACTCTTTCCCCTCTTGTATCCAGTTCTTTGACAATGAATATCTCATCTGTATAGGTTTGCTGATAGCCCTTTTCAAACTTACCCTTCAGTTTGGATATCCTGACATGATCTCCCACCTTAAGACATTTTCCCTTTCTTTTACTTTTTAAAGCAACCTCATAAAGTCTCATCCAAACATCCCTTTTGTTAGACAAATTTACAGTGCTAGGAGATGCCCTGATGCCACGATGGTAAGAGCTATTATACCCATGAAGAGTATCTGCCAAAATGTCCACATACTGATGGGTATTTCTAGCTGTGAAATATCTCCAGAGTTTGTTTTTTAGGGTTCTATTAAACCTCTCTAGCTGCTTTAGTTTCACTATGAATGACAAATGATGAATGCCATAACATGCTAAAAGTTTCTTCAACAGGGTATTCAAGAACTCTTTACCAGCATCTGTTTGTATTTTTCGGGGTACGCGTCCTGTTTCAAAGATATTCTGGAAGGCAGCTGTAAATTTCCTCCCTGACATATCAGATAGAGGAGTGGCCCAGGCATATTTAGATAACACATCGATAACTGTTAAGATATACTTTTTTCCATGATTCTTCTTAGAAAATTTAGAGACATCTATGAGATCGGCTTGCCATTGATGATCTAAGCCAGATACTACTGTTTTATTTCTAGGAAAATTAATTCTTGCAGGCTTATGAAGCGTATAAACGTCTTGCCCTGACAGCCACGATTTGACTTGCTTTATGGTCAGTTTTTTATCATGTTTTTTAGCTTCCTGAAAAAAGATATTCACACCTCCATAACTCCCTACACAGCCTGGTGTACAATAAATACGGCTTAGAAGTTTTTCATGCAACATTATACTGAAAGGACACTAAAAATGTCAATGCGTTGATGTTAACACAGTCCTTTATTGGCTATTCAGATGGCTCCATCATATCAGAAATATACCCCTCATCACCACTATCATAATGAGAAGCTAAAGGTTCATAATGTGCTGTTTCACAATACGTTGACCTCTCTGTACCCCACAAATGATGTCCATAGCCGCAAACAAACCAGTCTTTACACAAATTACAACTCTTTAGCTTACAGGATAGATTGCGCGGGTCTGGGGTAGCTCAGAATACCCGCTATAGTCTAGATCAGAAAATTCTGCAGAAACTTTGTGACCGCAGAGATTACCACAGGAATATAAAACTGGTGTGTCTTGAAGTGTTTGCTGCCTAGGTGTTATTAATTCGGAATCTGCAAAATATGAAACTTATCTTATTAGGGCGCTATCCTCTCAAACAGCATTTAAAACTATTATAAATAAAAATATGTTTACTTACCATTGTTGGGATATAATGTAGTATCATTCACCATTTCACAGGCTGGACGGTAAGTACTCTGTAACTCCTCTTTAATGTTACAACACAATATGCTGCAGCCATGCAAAACAAATCTGAATAAAAGAATTTCTTTATCATAACCCCTGCAATAGGACTTATTGCATTCTGACGGCCAGCCCTTGTGTCAGAAAGTGCAACGTTATCTTTTGCTATGGTTTTAAAAACTTCTTTGGAATCAGAGCTAGCTATCTTCAAGACTGTCGGAATTAAATTGCTAGCTGTTCAGGGGTGGCTGCGCAAATTCCTCTGCCCCCTTGTAAATGACCCATCCTGGAGTCTCGTGCAGGCACAGAATCACTGGGGGTATGTCATGTCCAGGCATGTCCCTAACCCTAGCCCTAACCCTAACCCCTCCTTTCTACTAGCAGATGCCTTGCGCAGGCGCTGAATCATGGGAGGGTATGTCATGCCTGGTCATGCCCCAAAGAAGTCCTAACCCCTTTTTTACTAGCAGTTTCAAGCACACATACCCAGAGCCATGTTCCTGACTGTCCGTCTCTTGTGGGCATTTTTAAAAAATTCCTGTTAATATTCCTTGTCTTTTGCTATAGGGATAGAATAAAATTTATTAAGCCTGTGCTTCGAACGCTTACATGTATATGTAGATTTGAGGGGGGTTGCAATTGCCAAAATATATGTCTTTAGATTTTTGCAAAGGTAAAAACTAGCTGTGGGTTTTTAAAGGTCTGTGTGATTTCCCCCCTACATTCGAGGGGGGTTAAAATGCAGATCCTGGCTGCCTTTTAGGTGCTCCTTTTTCACCAGCTTTTGAGGTATTGATTTTTAAAACTCCACAAAAATTAAAAGCCTCATTAGGCTAGACTGATTAGAAATAAAAAGCCTTTTTTATTACAGTTCCTCCCAAAGCAGGGTTTTGTTTCCCAAAAAGACAGATCTCTGTTTTTCTTTTGGTTTTGAATGTCCATAGAATTAGTCTAGGGTTAATGTAATCAAGTACCCCAGAAGCTTGACTGCCCCATGTTGCTTGATGGGATTAGATTCAGTAAGACCCTCCTGAAAATAGGGCTATGACCTTGCACCACATTTTATCTGTTAGGGTTACCCATGTTTATTTTGATGGGCTTAGGCCAACACTTCATATCTGACTAGGGTTATGACCTTGTGAGTCCTGCACCACATGGGGGTAGATTATGCACATCACATCTGGGGAGGAGGGCTGTGCATGTCACTTTTGTTTATGGTCCTGTTCTGGTGATGTAATCGGCATGTGGCTTTGTTTATTTTGATGACGTCACTATCAAAACTACTGATAATTTTCATGAAAAAAAAGTATGCACTTATTCTATTCAGGAGGATTTCAAAAAGATTTAAAGTTAAAGTTAGACCTTTCATGTTATACACAGTATATAGTTGCAAAATAATGCTATTTATAGCAAAGTTGTCATGGCAGGTAAGAATCCAGTTCTATTTACAAAACAGATAAACTTATAGCATAGGATCATCACAGAACTATCCGTGGTACTGATTTGCTTTGTGAGTTTCTGCTGTAGTTTGATATAGTTTGAAATGAAAAGCAGATATTCAAAAGATAAAAATATATGCCAGCATAGAAACACAGTAATAGAGATTATTTACATATTGATTCAACTTGGCTATTATTATTAAAGATAGAAGGCTATTTTTTCATATGTTTAAAACATATACCTCAGGCAAACAGATAATGTTTGATAGCACACTATTTTCAAGGAATAATTAGCCACAAAAGTATGCTTAATCAGCAAATAAATTTCCTTCCAATAATAGCTTTTTTTCTTATTTTTAGCAAAGAGAATAACAATGCATGTTATAGCCAAAATAAAGGTAGGGACCCAAATATCTTATTTACCTTAAAATATTAAAAATAAATTTGCAGTCGTTTTTTCAAAAGTCAGTTTTCTTTCAGTATAAGTGACTATGTTCATTCATATTTTTTAAAAAGGGAATTTCAGAAAGTGCTGCTTGCATGAAATCTAAGTTAGTCCTCTGAGATGTATAGAGTATCACAGAGTTGAGTTTGTTAGTAAAACATTTATAGTGAGTCTGAAAATAGGAGTTAGACCTTAAAAAGATATATGATCAGAGAACAAAGAGTAAGTAAACAAAAGAACAAAGAGTAAGAACTGGAACAAAAAATACTCACATAGTTCTTTTAATTCAGGAGAATGTAATATGTGCTTTCCTGTCAAAAGTCAATGGACAACATTTGGCATCTATTTAATTAACTCTAAAAAGTCTGCCACAAGTTGTTATTCAGTAATTAGGTCATGTCCAATTGTTTGTGACTCCATGGACCATAGCATGCCAGGTTCCCCTGTTCTCCACAAAAGAAGCCATCAATTCCAGAGTTTTGAAAACAGCAAGTCAATCTTTCCAATCACAGTAACTAACTGATGAAACATATATACTGCAAATACTATGTAGATGTATAAATCTGAATCTATAACTTTATATTTTATATTTTTTGGTTCTTAGTTACATGGAATGATGACCTAACTATAAAAATAGCTGAAAAATAGAGGGAAGAAAGGTTTCTCAGGAGAGAATCATGTATATCTTGATTTTATAGACTTCCCTTGTAAAGACTATTGTTCAGTTACATAACTTTAAGGGAATATAGTGCAATGCTGAAATGGTAAGTGTTCTTGTAACTGAGAAATATGGGCCAAAATCTGTATTCAATATTTAATGTTGACTATTCTAATTTCCTACCCATCATTCCCATTAGGGGATATTTGCACCTTTTGCATGATTTGAACAGGTTCTATTCACATGTTGGTTTTGAGGTACAGGTTCCATATGTCATTAGTGTCAACTTCAAAAAAGATCAGACCTGCCACAGCCATCTTTCCATTTCTCAGATTGTCAAATAATGTGGGAGTGGGGGAAGTCTGGAATGACAGACCAGACAAGAACAATAGACCATCTCATGGGAACCAAGGACATCTCAACAGGTGCTAGCCAGTGGCTGAGGGGAGTTGCCAAGGAGTTGCCAGAATACCTAATTGGACAATGTGAGCTGTGACCATGAGGGAGTGAATTATCTATTCTTTAATTATACTGAAACTTCAGGAAATATTTAGAACTAGTTGCATTTTCATCTGTACTGAAATAATATACTCAATAAAATAGTTCTTTGAAAAAACTAAAAGTCTCTGAGTGCTTAATTGATTGGATCCATTAGTCGGAACATTGACATTAGACCAGTTCATGAATGGATTGATAATTGATAAGAACCACCCTTGACAGGGGCCCAGAGAAGCTGGCATTCTTCATGAACCAGGTGTGGGCCCACCTGGGCTGGTATGCCCTGGCCTATCTGGACAAGGCAGTGATGGTGAATGACATAGTGGCCAACCTTGGAGGGCAGGCAGTGGAATGGGTGATGAGCCTCCACAACGAAGATGCACCAGAGCTAGGGAACATCAATGTCTTCCTGGATGAGTTCAAAGCCAGGTTTGAAGATGAAACTCAAACCCAGAAAGCAAAGTTGAAAATACGGGATCTCAGGCAGAGGAACCAGCCTGTGGAGGACTACATCTGAGCATTTTGGAGGCTTGCCAGGAAGTTGAGGCAATGGCCGGAGCAGTTGCTAACCACTTCAGAGAGGGCCTCAACTGGGAACTGTTCCACAGTTGCCTATCCCAGGAAGTACCCAAGAGGATCTGTAAGTGGTACTGGACATTGAACATTGACTTGAGGGAGTACAAGAAATGCAGTGCCTCTGAGTTGAAGCAAAAAGAAGTCAAGAGCAATGCCAGTTGGGATGAAGACCAACGGCAGCCCCAGTGATCACTGCCTCAGCTGCCCCAGCTTGCAGAGCTTATGCTTCTGATACAGTCAACAGTGCCATAGAGTGTCAGCTCTGGAAGCTGTATTGAGATTTGATGCTCCCACAACTGAGCCTGAGAAAGTGGGAGGGAGGAAATTCATTTGAATATAACTAGTTAGACAAAACAAAATTCTTTTGTTGGTTCAAAGTCACTGAGTATGCCACACAATGAAATGGGAATCTTACTTTAAGATGGATGGTGATTGGACCATGTGATGATGGCTACGGGGGGATGAATTTGTAGTTTTGACTTTTGTAAGGAAGCCTGAAACTTTCAGATTCAGGATTCCACAGAAGTGCCAGTTACTATCCAAATAAAGATATCTTTGAGAGATGTCTATCTCAGAGTTATAGCTTGGAATGGAGGGTTGCTGGAATGCTGACATTGTCACGAATCTCTGAACAAACTCCAGCACCCCCAAAATGGGGCTGTCAAGGGTGCTGAGTCCCAGCACTGAAATGGAGTAGTGTGAAGACTCAGTGACGATGAAAGAAAGGGAAGAAGCTACAGAAGAGGCTATGGGGCTTGACACCAGAGAACTAATTGAGGCCCCCTGCCCCCCTTCTGAAGAATTTTTGCAAGCAATAGAAGCTGCAGAGGAGAGATGGAGACTAGGCGCCCGGCCCAAGGAGATGGATTCAGGCAACCGGCCTCAAGAGATGGATTCACAGAGAAGCTGCCAGATGGAGCTGAATCCAGAGATGAGACCGGAGGAGAAGCTGATTGAATGCCTTTCCTTCTCCAGCCTTCTGAGGATGGCCCACAAGACAGAGTGGAAAAGTGGGGGGATGTTGGAATCAGACAACTCCCAAGAGTGAAACCTGTTGCCTCCATCCCGAAGCCAGTTGTTGGCAGGGATCCCAGAGCAATACCAGCAACTTAAGGTAGAAAGTTATGTTTCACAGCCACAACCTTTCCAGACAAGCTGGGTCCTAACACAGCCCATCTTTACATTCCCTAGTCTGAGAATTGACAGTGGAACCAGCAAGGCATCGGTCAGAGGTGATGTAAGAATCGGCCCAGCCCAGCAGGGAGCAGGGAGCAAGCAGCAAGGGAGAGACAGCAGATACAGATGACACTGGGTATGTTACAAACCCCAATTCCTCCCTCTCCACAACCAGCAAGGAGATTACCCGCTGCAGGGAGTATTCCTCCAGGATGGGGATTTTATCCTGGTCAGGGGTGGGTCCAATGTCAATGGATGCCAGCACCCATTGCATCACCTGGTTTGGGAGCACCCTGGGCCCAAAGAGAAGCAGCGATCCCTTCTCAGCAAAGGGATCTGTGCAGGCAGCAGACTGCAACTACACCCCTCTTCCCATCACGGAGAAGAATTCAACAGATGGGCCCTGCTTGGCAGATCCCAACTCAGCCACCCTTTGGAGTACCCCTATAAGGCCCCTACATGCCACAGCCTGCTCAACACATTCCAGTTCAGCCCGCAGTTGCTATGCCGATCACCCCATCCCCTCTCAGACCAGATCAATTGGCTTTCAAAGCAACATTTGATGGACGATGTGAATACTTTGCTTACTTCCTTACTTGGATCTGATCCCACATAGATCGGTTTGGAAACCAATATGCAACAGATTGTGACCTGGTTTCTGCAATCACAGATGGGATGAATGAGGGGGATGCTTCCAATTGGGTAGCTCAATTGCACTATGAGGAAGCACCAGAGCTACAGGATGTCGATGCCTTTATTGAACTCCTTAGGGCTAGATTTGAGAATCCTGATAGAAATGGAGAAAGTGAAGACAAAATAATGGAAATGAAATAAGTCAAGTGACCCTTAAAAGACTTTGTATGGGACTTTAGAAGGGTCACAAGCAATCTCATAAACTGGCCTGACAGAATACTTCTGCACTACTTTAAGAATGCTATTGACCCAGAAGTTAAAACAGCATGCAACATCAAAGGAATACCAGAGACTTTACAGGATTGGTATGCCATGTCCCTTAGGGTGGACAGAGAAATCAACCCACATGGAAAACCCCACTCTGAAAGCCTTCTTAAGAGGACAGTGGCTAGACGGCCTCTGACCAGACCTGCTGAAGCTGCTCCTACCCAACCCATAATGATTATAAAGTGCTATCGATGTGGCCAGGCTGGTCATAGGGCAGCTGACTGTCTGGTGCCTGTACCTGTTTCACAACCAAGGCCTAGTACAGCTGCCAGGGGTCGAAGGATTCCACAGAAGCCTCCAAATACTAGCCGGTTTACTAGACACGCTGTAGAAGGTCCCCTCCACACAGAAAGATGCAAGGAACTTCTGGCCCAAATAATCCTCCCCGCAGAGGCAGATGAAAAAGAGGACCTCATGGTGAGTGTTGCCATTCCCCCTTTTACAGTTAAGAGGAAGTTGGTGGTGCCTGAGATCGGGGAGGCAGTGGAGGAACAATTAGGAATAAAGACTAAAGCCCTGAAACACCCAATCAAGTTTGAACAAGTAAACGGAACTTTAATTGGAGGAGTTCCCGCCACCCAAATTACAGAGTTAATCAAACTAGAGATGGGCAGACACCATGAGCTTATACGTTTTATAGTGGCTCCAAAAATATCAGAATCTATAATATTGGGACTTACTTGGCTGGATAAATGGACCCTACCATCAAGTGGGAAGATGGATAGCAAAAAATCATAATTGGGTTGGCCCACTACCCCCCCTTTCTCCCACAAAGAAACTGCCACCCAACAGGTATCCACAACCAGAAGCAGCAGCCACCGCTTCAGACTCTCCTCCCAGAGAGCCCCAAGTCTCTAAAGAGGGGACTTAGCTGAGGTTTTTAGTGAAGAGAAATGCAACATTTTACACACGTCCCCATTGAGCCACTGATTGTGCCATTGAGTTAGAACCCAGGGCAAAATTGCCAAAACCAAAGATATATTCCATTATGACACCAGCCAAAATGACTCAGTTGAGAAAATACATTGATACCAATTTGGACAGGGGTTTCATTGAACCTGCCAAATCTAGGTTGGCAGCCCAGTACTGTTAAAAAAAATGGCAGCTTAAGATGTGTGGACTTTAGGGACATGAACAGTGTGTGCATAAAAAAACATGTACCCCCCCCCCCCCATGAAGGACTTATTAAATCACCTGTCTGAAGGCAAGATATTTACCAAGCTAGATCTGAGAGAAGCCTACTACCGAGTTCACATAAAGAGGGAGATGAATGGAAAACTGCCTCTGGGTAGTTTCTAGTTCCAAGTCATGCCTTTTGGACTCCAAGGCCCCACCATGGTATTTATCTAATTTAACTAATCAATGAAGTCTTACATCCATACCTGTACAAAGGTATGTCTATTTGAATGACATTCTTATATTCAATGAAACCATCGAAGAACATGTCAAATTGGTCAGACAAGTACTGAAAAAACATTTAGCTGCCAAATTATATGTAAAGCTATCAAAATGTGAATTCCATAAAGAGTCATTGGATTACCTGGGCTACCAAGTGTCTAACCAGGGGATTGAGATGGACCCTGGAAAAGTGAAGGTGGTGCTAGACTGGCAACTCCCCAAACATATAAACAACTTCAGAGCTTCTTGGGTTTTGCAAATTTCTATAGACAATTCATTCCTTCATTTGCTGAGATTGCCCTCCCTTTAACAGAGTTACTGAAAACTCGGCCTTCCCCAACCAAACCAAAACCCAATCAACCCCTTACTTGGACAATGAACTGTCAGAAATCTTTTGAGATATTAAAATGCCTATTTGCCACTGAGCCTATCCTCCAGCACCCGGATCTGACCAAACCTTTTATAGTCCAAGCTGATGTTAGCAATGTGGCTGTCACAGCGATTCTTCCCCAGAACTCCCAAGACCAGCTAATGCCTTGCACTTATGTGTCCAAAAAGTTGACAAACACAGAGCATAGGTGGGTGGTTTGGGGGAAAAAGGCATTTGCCGTGCGATGGGCTTTACTATCTTGGAGGCTCTGGAATAAGTGAAGGAGCCTTTTGAAGTATGGACTGACCATAAGAATTACAAGGCTCTAAAGACACCTCGGAAGTTATAGGCTAAACAAGTCTGCTGGGCTCAATACTTCAAGAGATTCAACTTTAACATGATATATTCTAGGAGGGAAAAACATATTGGTGGACGCATTGTCGAGGAAACCCCAATTTGACAGTCACTGAGAGGAGGTAATGCAAACTATCGTGTTTCTCCAACAATATGGCCTCCCCCAGTAGGAAGTCCCAGCATGTTTTATAGGCTTAAAATGAAATTAAGCCCCTCCCCCCAAATTTAGGCCTATATTTTAAAACATGCAAAATGGGGGAAGGGCAGTGATTGGAGCACCGCCGCGGCGTTTGGAGCATTGCCACGGCATTTGGCGCAGCCACATGGGGCTGGCCAGGGCTCTTCCCTGCAAACAGAACCCCGCCGGAGACACTCGGCTTCAGGCGCTCCTGTCACTGCCTTCCTGGGCATCGTTTGAAGGCAAAGCCTATTCTTTTAAAAACGATGCCCTACTACGACAAAGCCTCCCCCTACCCAAGGGGAGGCGAATCTCCTGGCCAGCGCAGGACCCGCCCACCCCTGGAAAAGTGCCCAGCCATCATCCCTGTTGGATGCAAGGCAGAGCAGAAGTGCCTTGCCTGGGGCACCCTGCACAGCTGACGGGGGGACCTCCTGCCCAGCGGTGGAGCTCTGGCCAAAGCAGAGGGCGCCTCCCTGCTGGGCCTTCCACTCATCCTGCCAGGGCTGTGCCAGAGCCAGGCGGGCTGGGCAGAACCAGAAAAGCGAGCCGTGGGTACGCACCCACCTACCAAGCGAAAGCCGGGCCGACCCGAGCTTGTCTTCCCAAGTCCCTCCAGCCCGATCCTAAAGGGCCCACCAGGAAAGGCCACCCGAGACAGTGATAGTACCCACCCATCCGTGGACAGGGAGGCGAGGCGACAGCAACGCTGCTTCCCTGGTCGGCAGCTCCAGCGGAGCCCGCAGCCGCCCATCCTTTCCACTCCTCACCCAGCCCGCCCCCATCCCCACACATCTCCAAATGCACCAGCAGCTCCAAACGTGGCGGCGATGCTCCAAATGCTGCAGCGGCTCAGGCATCGGTGCTCACTCAGCAGGGCTCAGCTCAGAGGAGGACACAACATGGGACGTTGCCTCGCCTCCCTGTTTGCGGAGGGGTGGACACTATCACTGCCTCTGGCAGCCTTTCCTGGTGGCCCCTTCGGAATCGGGCTGGACGGACTCCAGAAGCCTAGCTCAGGTTGGCCTGGATTTCGCTTGGTAGGTGGATGCGCATCTGCGGCTCGCTTTTCTGGCTCTGCCCAGCCTGCCTGGCTCCAGCACGGCCCTGGCGGGATGAGCGGAGGGCCCAGCAGGGAGGCGCCCTCTGCCTTGGCCAGAGCTCCGCCACTGGGCAGGAGATTCCCCCTGTCAGCTGTGCAGGATGTCCCAGGCAAGGCACTTCCACTCTGCCTTGCATCCGGCAGGGAGGCGGCTGGCCACTTTTCCGGGGGTGGAGCATGGTCATCAGGACATTAATAGAGAAATTAAATTAATAATTTCTCCAAACAGGCCAACTTTGCAGGCTGCCCGAGCCTGGCTAAGTTGTTTTTGCAGCATATTTGTTAACTGCATGGATGCCAAAGTGGGTCATCTTAGACTGGGGGGTTCAATTCACTGCCACCTTTTGGAGGGAATTTATAAAACTTATAGGATCCCTCCAAGGCAGGAGTGTCAAACTCAAGGCCCGGAGGCCAGATCCGGCCCGCAGGGTGCTTAGATCTGGCCTTTGGGGCTGCCCTGGAAATAGCAAAGGACTGGCCCGTGATGCCTCTGCCAGTAAAAACTGAGATTACGAGGGCCCTCCTCAGCTCTGTTTTCACTGGAGGGTTGCAGGAGACTGCCCCAGCTGAAAACAGAGCTTGCAAGGGCCATGCATGCCCCCCCTCCCCCCCAAGCTCTGTTTTCACTGGCAGAAGGTTAAAGAGGCCATTGCAGTCAAAAATGAAGCTTCAGAGCCCATTTTCATTGGCAAAGCATTCCAACCATTATAGGCACCTCCAAATATAAGTGACATCATGCTGGCCATGGCTACCATGGCCACACCCACCTCAGCCCCCCAAGGTCAAACACAACTCTGATGTGGCTCGCAATGAAATCCAGTTTGACATCCTTGTTCCAAGGGCTTGGTTCTGCATTTCATCTGAGTAGGAACTGAGCCATGGAACAAGCTAATGCAATGATAGAAAAGTACTTGAGAAGCTATGTCAACTACCAGTAGTCTAACGGAGCAGATCTCCTGCCATTTTCTGAGGTTATGTACTGAATATAGCAGCATGGGGCTTACCACATTCAAGATGGATAAGAGAATGGAATTTGTCCCCATGCCCTTGGGAACCCTCTCTTCAATAAGCTTGAAGGAATGGGTGGATTCCTTGGAGAGTGCATTGGGAAACGTAAAATGGACACTAGCCAAGGTGAAGGAGACTCATAAGGTGCAGGCAGACAAGAGGCTGATACCTCAGAAATCATTTTGCATTGGAGAGAAAGTGTATCTCTCCACAAAGTACCTGAAGCTGAAGTTGTTCTGCCAAAATCTAGGTCCAAAGTTTATAGGGCTTTTCCCCATAGTAAAAGTCATCAACCCAAGACAGTGGAGTTAAAACGGCCACACCTACTGGGAAAAGTGCATCCAGTGTTCCACTGCAGTTTGCTTAAGCCGGTGGTGGGGTTGGAGCTGAGGCCAGTAGCAGAGTAGCTCTATGGCCTATAGTGGTGGAAGAGTACACACATTATGAGGTTAAAGGGATCCTGGACTCCAGGCTATACAAGGGCAAACTTCAATGCCTAGTCCAATGGAAAGGATACCGGATGTCAAATACTAGATTGGTGAAAGCATAGAATATGAATGCAGACCAGTTGAGTAGGAATTTTCATGGGAAATACTTCCAGAAAGCAAAAGGACCTTCCTAGGGGAAAATAGGACTCTGGGTTTCATTAATGTGTGTATGTGTGTATATGTGTGTGTGTGTTGTTTTTCAGGTGCTTATCACTTTCTAGGGAGATCTGACTATTAATTTTGAAATGGATTAGGTCTGCCGTAGCCATCTTTCAATTTCTCAGATTACCACACAGTGTGTGTGGGGGGAAGACTGGAATGTCAGACCAGACAACAACAACAGACCATCCCATGGGAATCAAGGACATCTCAAGAAGTAGTGACCAGGGATTGAGGGCAGATGTCAAGGAGATGACAGAACACCTAATTGGACAATGTGACCTGTGAGCATGGGGGAGGGAATTATCTATTCTTTAATTATAATTGAAACTGCAAGAAATATTTAGAGATGGTTTTGTTTTCATCCATACCAAAATGATGTATTTGAGAAAACAGTTCTTTGATAAAACTGAAAGTCTCAGAGTACTGAATTAGTTGGGTTCATTAGTCGCGACCTTGATATTTAGTTCGTTCTACCTGATTGTTCAGTTCTAAACAATAAGACAGAAACTTTTTGTTTTGTTTTTTCTGTAGATTATATAACTGTAAAAGACTATGTCTGAGTATACTTAAACTTTCTTTACAATAATTATTTGAAGATAATTAAAAGCCTGTACAACATGGGAATTCCCACTGCACACATTTTGCTAGCACACCCAAATATATGTATCATGTATGAAGATTACATCACAATCCAGAGGATAACACTGTCCATATTATTACCAAAATATATCTGCAAAACAAGCTAGAAAAAGACAAGGTCTTCCTTTGACTTCAATAAGTAAACCAGATTATGTGAAATGAAACATTGTGAAGGAAGCCAATTACAAGCTATTCATGGATACATATATCAGTGTTGAATACTAAAACTTGGTTCACTGATGACCTAAGAAATTCTGATGTAGACTATGCTTGAATGGGAAGTTTCATTAAACATTCTAGTCACTGCTTTGTTTTGTCCATTACTGCAGATTCTAAATCATTCTAAGAATGATTCTACAGATAATATCCTGCAGTAATACATGAGTCATTTTTTCTGATAGTATGGCAGAGAAAATGAACTGAAGATGGTTCTTTGAAAGAAGAGATGACAATCATGGCAAAGACCAAGGAACCTCTCAGGATAAGGAGAAGATGGGAGAATGTTCACATGTGTTTCAGATACCTGGTTCCTGTGAGGAGACTTCAGGACAACCATTTTCCAAGGGTTTGAACACTAAGAGACAAAGGGATTAGCCATCTTGCTTCCAACTGCAGCAAAGAATTTTAAAGAATACTAATTTTGCAAATGTCGCTATTTAAACAATTTTGGAAATTGCTTACTAACTACTTCTAAGTTACTAAAGACCTTGGATATGAGAAGTTTAATATGCCATGTTAGTCTGCCTATAATCCTGAAAAACTAAAATTTTTAGTATTTTTTTTAAATCCTGAAATAAGAAGCAAAACACTAAATAAGACTTTTATCTTAGAAAGTTATTAATGGTTTAAAGGACTAAATAGAATTGGAATACTGAAACATTTACAGTAAGAATTTGAAACTAATTATAAAGTACAAACAGCTTCTCATAGGAAATAGATGCTGTTTTGACTTTTACATGACATAAAATAAATAATTTCAAAAACTAAGCTAGAGAGTAATAAAGATTGTAGGTATAGGAAAAATATACAAGCCTGATTTTTTTCAGATGCAGAGAAGATTTTTGACGATCTGAACTGGACATTCCTTTGTAAAGTATTTGGAAGATATTAATTTTGGAGAGAATGTTATAAAACAGGTGAAATTGTATTTTACTTCATAAGATGGTGCAAAAAATCGAGATTTAATCAAACCGTCTGAGATACAAAACAAAACAAGGTTGCCCACTGTCATTTCTTCTGTTTATTTTAGTTCTTGAAATATTAAATAAATCATGATAAGTGGATTGTGGGTGTAAAAATTAACAAAAAATAATATAAATCAAGACCTTTTGTAGATGACTTGTTTTTGGTAAATGGTTTTGAAACAATTAAACCATTAATGAATATATTAGAAAAATTTGGGATTCTTGCAGATTAATAAACAGAAGAAAATGTTAACAGAAAAAATATTAAAACATAAGATCAAATAAAGTTGGTGAATAAAACAAGTTTTAAGATTGAGAAAGGGATGAAATATTTGGATATTACTATTACAAGTATGAATTGTATTACTTCACAATAATTTGTAACACAATTGCTACTGAATGAATTTTAGAAAGCTATGTCAAAATGCATAAAATATAATTACCATTGTTGAAAAGAATTTCTCTAGTGAAAGTGAATGTTTTATCTAGAATGTTATTTTTGTTTCAAATGATATCTGTTATAATAATAGACATACCATTTAAACAATGGCAGAAAAACACCTCTAAATTTATATAGCAGAGGAAACAACTCTGAGTTAAATATAACATGCAAAGAAAAGAAGAGGATTGAATCTACCAGATTTTTATTTTGCTTCCTCTTGCCTAACCTAAATGAAAGAATGGGTGTTATTAAGAAATAGAAGATTATTAGAATTAGAAGCCATGATCTGAAATTTGAGTGGCATGGATATCCATGGTGTAGAAAGTTAAAATTAATATAGATATCAAAAATCACTGTCAGGCAGGCCATTTTAGAGAAAAATAGAATAAAATAAATATAAATCTAGTGTCTGAAAACAGCTATACAGCTTTCAGCAGAAGAATTTTATAAAAAAATAATAAGTAAATATAAATGGCTAACGTATCACAATGTACTAGAATTTTTTCAAGGGCATTATAAAATAATTTTTTTCAGATTACAGAAGTACATACTTGTCAATGGTTTTCTTGTGTACAATTATCAAAAAATTTTAAAGTAGATAAAAGAATTTTATGATTTTGAACAACACAAGTCTGAGTTTGAAATAAAACTATGTATAAATGAAAAAAATGCTATACTAAAATGTATAAACTTTTGTTGACAGAACAAGTGAAAGAATATATGATGAAATGAATTAAAAATCTGATTACAATATTCAAATAGATGGAAAATATGTGGTTGAAAATATTACAATTTACATTGCAGTCAAGTCTTGAGGAGAATTTGCATAAAATAATATGTCATTGGTATTTGTCATCAGAAATTATCTGGAGTGTATTTATTTATTGATTTAATTTATAAATTTCTATGCTGCCTATCTCACAGTACTTTAAAACTTTTCTAGAAATGTAAAAATGAAGGGACATCTTATCATATAAAGTGGACATGTAAAAAAACTAAAAACATTTGGATACAAAAAAGTACATTGATTCAGAAGATTTTAAAGATTAATTTACAATTGAAACCAGAAACAGAATGAAAAATGAAATAAACAGTAGAAAAAAACATGGAACTTTGTTCATATATATGACAACTGCAATGAGATTATTATATGCTCAAAAGTGGAAAAATATGAAACTACTCACAATAGAGAAATGGTTGGTGAAGATGGGGTTGCAGATGCGGCTAAAATAACTTATTTGATTACAGAAAGAATAATACCTACATTTATGGCTGAATATAAACTTTATGGGCTTTCTGCACAATACAGAAAAAAAATAATTTATGATTTGTGGATTTGATTTTTTAAAATGGATAACAGAAAAAGTGTTTGTAATGATAAGAGTAAAAGATATTTTGTAACTATATTTATATTTGCTGCAAATAAATCAGAAACATCTATATTAGATGTTAGGGTGCGTGCATAAGTGCACCAAATGCCTACAGTCCCTGTCCTGTTGGTTTTTTTTTTCTTATTCGTATCCATTTCATGTATTGATAACCATGTTTATACTTATACCTGTTATCTAATAATCGCTTGACAAAATAAAATAGATTATGATATTGAGAGTTTAGCTGTTTGTTGCACTTCACTCTTCCAGACAGAGAACTCTGACATCATTTCGAGGATCTGATAGACCCACTTTTCCAGTTTAGGAATCAGAGCCCTAAGTATTCTTATCACCATTAGGATTAATTTTTCTCTCTGTCTTTTATTTTTTGTTTCTAGCACTTTTTACTGCTTTTCTTTATTAAATGTACAAGGGTGCAGTTGCAGTAGAAAGACCCTAGGGACTCACAAAACCATAAAAATTCTGTTTTGACAGATAAAATACTTACTTTCATTTCAATAATGCCAAAATTAATTAATAACAAACACAGCTGTATAACTAAAAATTATTTGGTAGCTACAGTCAACCAAAACTTTATTAAGGCCTTTGGACCAGAGGGTCTAGCTATAATTATTAAAGATCCATATAAAGATCCATTATATTCTCCATATGATATGATATGATATGATATGATATGATATGGTATGGTATGGTATGGTATGGTATGGTATGGTATGGTATGGTATGGTATGGTATGATATGATATGATATGATATGATATGATATGATATGATATGATGGATATTATAAGAAACAGCCAGTTTTGTATAACAGTAGAAGTATTGGACTTAGCTTGCAAAAGATCATTGGGCTGTCTTGGGAAGTGTCTTCTAAACATACCATGGCATCAGAAGCAGCCTTATTTAATAATGGAAATATTTTCCTCTGATTTTTGAAATAACCAATCTAGTTCAGATCCAGAATTAGCACAACCACATTCTCTTTTTCATATTTTAGATGCCAAAGCTTATAATAAAGACACATTTCATATTCAAACTATAATTTTGTTCTTGTTTATACATACTTTCAATTCTTGCATATATTCTGTCTACATCAAGGGAAAGTGCTATTTCATAGCATGGTTTGCTGGTTCCTGATAATGAATTCACCACAGAGAGAAGTCCAGCAGATGTGGGATTTCCTCTTACAATTATGGGAGAAACTTTACCAGCTGATGATATACAGGTGAAACTCAAAAAAAATAGAATATTGTGCAAAAGTTCATTTATTTCAGTAATGCAACTTAAAAGATGAACCTAATATATGAGATAGACTCATACATGCAAAGCAAGATAGTTCAAGCCGTGATGTGTCATAATTGAGATGATTATGGCTTACAGCTCATGAAAACCCAAAATCCACAATCTCAGAAAATTAGAATATTGTGAAAAGATTCACTATTCTAGGCTCAAAGTGTCCCACTCTAATCAGCTAATTAAGCCATAACACCTGCAAAGGGTTCCTGAGCCTTTAAATGGTCTCTCAGTCTGGTTCAGTAGGAATCACAATCATGGAAAAGACTGCTGACCTGACAGTTGTGCAGAAAACCATCATTGATACCCTCTATAAGGAGGGATAGCCTCAAAAGGTAATTGCAAAAGAAGTTGGATGTTCCCAAAGTGCTGTATCAAAGCACATTAATAGAAAATTATGTGGAAGGGAAAAGTGTGGAAGAAAAAGGTGCACAAGCAGCAGGGATGACCACAGCCTGGAGAGGACTGTCAGGAAAAGGCCATTCAAAAGTGTTGAGGACTTTCACAAGGAGTGGATTGAGGCTGGAGTCAGTGCATCAAGAGCCACCATACACAGAAGGATCCTGGACATGGGCTTCAGATGTTGTATTCCTCTTGTCAAGCCGCTCCTGAACAACAAACAAGGTCAGAAGCGTCTTACCTGGGCTAAAGAAAAACAGAACTGGTCTGTTGCTCAGTGGTCCAAAGTCCTCTTTTCTGATGAGAGCAACTTTTGCATCTCATTTGGAAACAAAGGATCCAAAGTCCGGAGGAAGAATGGAGAGGCTTGAAGTCCAGTATGAAGTTTTCACAGTCTGTGTTGATTTGGGAGCCATGTCATTTGCTGGTGTTGGTCCACTGTGCTTCATTAAGTCCAGGGTCAAAGCAGCCGTCTACCAGGAGATTTTGGAGCACTTCATGCTTCCTTCCACAGACAAGCTTTATGGGGATGCTAACTTCATTTTCCAACAGGACTTGGCACCTGCCTACACTGCCAAAAGCACCAAAACCTGCTTCAATGACCGTGGGATTACTGTGCTTGATTGGCCAGCAAACTCTCCTGACCTGAACCTCATAGAGAATCTATGGGGCATTGCCAAGAGAAAGATGAGAGACATGAGACCAAACAATGCAGAAGAGCTGAAGGCCGCTATTGAAGTATCCTGGTCTTCCAT
The DNA here is from genome assembly GCA_023653725.1 of Bungarus multicinctus. NCBI lineage: Eukaryota > Metazoa > Chordata > Lepidosauria > Squamata > Elapidae > Bungarus > Bungarus multicinctus. Next base: position 60,090,220 of record CM042840.1, read on the forward strand.
AACACCTCAGCAGTGCCACAGGCTGATAGCTTCCATACCATGCCGCATTGAGGCAGTAATTGCTGCAAAGGGGGTCCAAATCAAGTACAGAGTACATATGCATGCTTATACTTTTCAGAGGTCAATATTGTTCTATGTACAATCCTTGTTTTCTTGATTGCATGTAATATTTTAATTTTCTGAGATTGTGGATTGGGGTTTTCATGAGCTGAAGCCATAATCATCACAATTATGCCAAATCATGGCTTGAACTATCTTGCTTTGCAGGTAATGAGTCTATCTCATATATTAGTCTCACCTTTTAAGTTGCACTACTGAAATAAACGAACTTTTGCATGATATTCTAATTTTTTGAGTTTCACCTGCATATTGCTGGTGTCTAAATAGTGAAGTAGTTATCCATTTTTCCTACCAGGATTGTAAATTTCTGGTTTACTTAGCCAAATGTGGGCTACCAACATTGTACACATGTGTCCTACAGACTTTATAAATAATTTGTTTCATAAATTAAACAGACTCATGAAAAGGGAGATAGTTCTAATGATAGCATTGAGCATTTAGGGACAGGACATCTGAATTTAGAATCCAGTTTATTAAAGTGAAAATGCAATAACTCTGGCAAATCTCTTCCTTCTGAATCCAGCACAAGGAATTACAAAAAATAAACTTCTCATTAAGTTAAGAGAAATAATTATTTACATAAAATATCTGATACCCTAGGTATCCTAGCCTTCCTGTTAAGGCACTATAATTCCCATGCTGGTAAAACTGAAAGGGAAAATATGTCATCTTATATTAAAATATAATCTACAGTATGTAATTGTAAAAAATACAACTTTCTCTGAAAAAGCATTCCTAATGTTAAAATGACATAATATTTATTTATTCAAGCATATCAAATATAAGGTATGTTCATTAACTGCTGAAAAATCAAACAATTCAATCAACTTTGTTTCTCAATAATGTATTCTTAAATATGTCAGAGTATTCATTTACTGGCAGAGACATAGTTAACAGAATCAGTGAGCAGGCATAGTAACAGACCAGCAATGGGAGCTGGCCTGGAAAGTGAAACTGGAAGTTCTCTTTGTTTTGCTTGCTGCTGAACTTATTTGCAACATGTTTCTGTTTGAGTTTTCTCCATGTTGGAGAAATCTACAACTGGTTTGTAAAATATACTTATTATGTTTATAAAGACATTAATTGAAGCATCAGCCATCTGTGTTTATTTTTCTGGCGCTGAATTTATGCTGCACAACTCTGAACAGGATATGGGCCCAGAAGGCCAGAGAAAAGACTGAATTATAATTAAAGCTGAGAGACTGCCTGTGTTAAAAGTAAGAAAAAAGGCAAGAGGCTTTGCAGGATGGCTGAAAAAATTAAAGAAAGCTCTCTACTCCATTTAGGTCAGAAGAACTATATTATTTGGACTGCAAAGATGAAATGTTTCCTGAAGGTTAAAGAGCTTAGAAATATTGTTGAAAATCCATCTCAGGTCCCATTGAATGCTGCAGATTAGAAACTGCATGATAGAGCATTTGCTTATGTTGGAAGTTACAATTCTCCTCTCTTCTAGGAAAACAGCCCCCACCCTTTGTCAAGCAGGGCTATTAAAATAGCTGGAGCCAACTTACTTTTCACAACAAAGGAAGGAGAAAATTATAGGCATTAGCTACAGAGAAAAAACCCTACAGACTAGCTAGGATCCTTTCCCATAGAAATCAAATAGATGGCAAGCTATAAAACTTGTGAAAAGCAAACCAAAAGGCATGGCAGGAAGGAACCACGATAGCAAACAAGCAACTACAAAGGATCAGGACCATAAAACCAAGATCCCAGGAAAAGACAGGAATGCAACACAAACAAATCAAAGTCATCAAAGATTCACACCTACAAATCAAAGAACCTGAAGGATATAAAAGAGAGATTTTCTTACTCACTTATTAGATTAATCCTAGGAATGCTGTGAGATTTCTTCCTACCTACCTTCCTATTAATAAACTGATTCTGACTTTCAACGCAGCTGACCAAATCATTTTGCATTTCTCCCAGCTGGGAAATTTGAATCCACCACAAAAGGAAAGAACTTTGCCTATTCTTTAAAGGGCAAGATTTCTTTTTTCCTTTCCTCGATTTTTTCCTTTTCTCAATTGGTGACTCTGGCAACTCATCTTAAGTTTAGAAGGTGATCAGTTTATCAATGTAGCTGATTTAAAGACTGCAAAGGAAGTCTGGGATAAATTGAGAACTGTTCATGTGAGCATATCTGCATGCAACGTTGTATAATTATCAAGAAAGTTATATAGAGCTTGTTTGCAGCCAGAAGATTCAGTGGAACAGCATTTTGTTCATATGCAAACTTTGTTTGTGGAGTTAGAACAACATGGGATGAGGATTCTGGAATCTCAAAAAGTACTACTGGTTTTGAATATGTGCTGTCCCAGCCAGTCTATGGAATTCGATAATTACTTAGGAATTGTGAGCTGTCCCCTTAAGGGAATGCATCATGATAAATGTAGTTAAAGGTATCCTGGGAAATGTAGTTCATGTCACATGGCCACATCTGTAATCCTGATTGGTCACTAAATTGATCCTTGATGGGTTGGGGGAGTTTCCTCCATTTTTGCCTGAACTCATGAACTCATAGCAGCTTCTTTCTATCGCTACAAGATGGATTAGGAGATAACCATCTTTTCTACAAGGCAGATATACAAAGGATTGGTCATTAAAGAAGAACTTCATCACAAATGTGAGTTATGAGGATACCTGATGAATCAATAAATGTACTTTGTTATGAATGTCTTGTTGAGTTTATCTATCTGCATCTGCACAGCTACAAATCCACAACTGTGCAGGAGGCAGAAAAGTAAAAGATGAAGTCCTAAAGCCCATCAATATAAAAAACTGTTAATTTGGATTTGTGATAAAGCAAAGTAACATTGAAGCCAGGAGTGAATATGCAATGTTAATCTAAACTTGCATGTCTCATCGTCTCTCTGTGTGTGTGTAAGCAACGGAACTCTTTACATGGTGTTTGCATGGTGGGAGGGGCTGGAGTCCCCCCCATGTTACAAAGAAAGAGAGCTTTCTACCCACCCATCCACCCTCGTCTCTGCTCAATTTGTCTTCTTGCTATCTCAAAGAGTCCATTTGCATAACAAGGAGAGTCAGATATTTCCCAGCTCTCAAAGGAAAACCAAACCTCTGCCTTTAAACCTTCTACAAATGCAGTGACAGACTCTGAGCAATCATGCCTGTATGCTTGTTGGTAAAACAAAAAAGCTGATCTTTCTCTTCTCATCTGGAAGGCTGACAAAGCTATAAAGAGGCCAGGTTTATAAAAATTCTTCCGACCAGAGCCGTCTCCAGAGCAATGGGCACATTCCTTCCCCCTGAAGAGAGACACTTAATCTAGCAATGATTTAAACAAAGTCAGCATTTGTCTTTTGCTATCCTTTTTTTATTAAAGGATTTTTCCTTTAACAAAATTAGTAGCAATCTAAAGCAATCATGGTGAAGCATTGTATTCACCTTTCCTTCCAGCGTTTTCAATCACCATTCAACTGCTAGACTCTACCACCATCTGGTGGTCAAAAAAAAAAATCTTATATGATTTTTTTACAGAGTCTCTCAAGATTGACCAGATTGTTTCTCCAATGATAACCCCTTTTTGCAACTCTTGTGGACAATTGAATCAATTTAATTCAAATGTTCCAAGATTAACTGCAACCCAACAGACAAGCAAAGCAGCCCACAGCTACATCTGGGGCTCAAGGAGAAATTTCCCAGAATTTCATTTTTTTTACACAGTTTCTCAAATATTGACCAAGTGTTTCTCCAATGATAACCCCTTTTTGCAACTATTGTGGACCATTTAATCAACTTAATTCAAAGGTCCCAAGAGTAACTGCAACCTAACAGGGGCGTAGCAACAGCGTCTTCCAGACCCTCTGCTGCCGCCTTGTGAAGCAAGCAACAATTTTAGGCATATTACTGCATTCAGCCCTCAAGTCTTCAGATTATACTAGGCATATTTCTGTGTTCAGCCCCCTAGTCTTCAGACTTCGCGACGCAACCTCTAGTGCCCCCTTCTGTTGCAAGCTCACAACACACCCTAGAAGCAGCCATACTGTGTGCTGTGCTAGCATCGCCCAGACTCTGCAGTGCCACCTATATGCTATTAAATCCAGCAGCAATTCTACTTTCTGCTACCTGCTTGCAGCGCACCCTAATACAAAAAAGGGGATTGCACAGAAAACGAAATTTTTTTTCCAAAGTCACCTTTTGCCAGTTTGAAATATGGCAACTGCTTCAGCCATGACAAATGTCTCTGATGTAACAGAAGACCCGAATCCTCCACCCACCCTTGTTGTAAACGTGGAGTCTGGTTCCCGAAACCCAGTTTCAAATGTCCAAATTTCTACAGAAGTGGTGATACCTCCAAAAGCCTACGACCTCAGAAAGAGTAAGAAGCTTACCGAACCCATGGAAGAACTCTTGAGGAATGATTGGGAGAAGCAATATCGCTGCCACACAGACTCATGGGCGGAGTTTGAGAAGATCTGTGATGCCCCAAAACATAAGCTGTCCCCCAAGAAACTCCGTACATTGCTAGAAGATCTAGATGCCCTTTTTGCATGGTGGAGATGCAGCAAAAACAACCTTAAGTCCATCCAATCAAGACTGGGTGACCCCAAACTCATAACACACATCCAATACTTCGAGGAGTTTCACAAAGAATGCAAATACTGTGTCAAGGAAAGCAAGACAGCCCTCCAGACAGCGCTCCACAATGTGCTTCCGCAGGGAGTAGCATCAAAGGATCAGGCCACATCTGACATAGGTCTTCAATCACAAGCAGCTTCTTCCCACCATTCTATGAAAACCTCCTCTCTCCATCCCAAACCAGCTAGATCGCAAGCAGCTTCCAGTGTCTCGCGCCAATTCTCTGCCAAATTCCAAGAGGTTATGGGAGGAGCTGCTGGCTACTTGTGAAGGAAGCAGAAAAGAAAGAGGCAGTTTGAATTGCTTCCATTGCATTTCAAATTCCCAGAGGTTGTGGGAGGAGCTGCTGACTGCTTCTGAAGGAAGCAGAGGGTGAGTAGAAAGGAGAAAGATAGCAGAATCATATAACTATAAACCAAGAATACCAATAAGACACTTAGGGTAAGTGCACTTGAGATTGTGATTTTATTTAATTCAAAATGACCGGCTTAGTTTAGTGTAATACTTGTTTTACAGCTGTCTTTTGCAGTAATCTTTTCAAATCTGGATACTGTCCTCTTTGTAAAAAAATTACCAGACTACATGGACAGATTATCTATCTAAAATCTCTAAACTGTGCTCTCCAAGCAGAAATTAGGTGCCCAATCCAGCCATCTATTGAGCTGCCATGCTACCAGCCCCACTACCACAAAGATCCTACAGGAAAAGGGTAGTATGGACAACCGTGGGATCTGGCATAGTGAGAGCTGTGGACCATAAACACAAAGCTTTTGCTATGTCCCAGCATAACAGATACAGTGCCCTTGCTGACCTTAATAGGAACACTAAAGTGACAGGTCAAGGTAGTTGTGATAATGATAACTCAAGTAAGCCAGGGATCATGCTCCTAGAAGAAGAACTTACTTTGGAAAGGAGAAAGTGTGAATCAGATATTACGCACCAGTCACACAAGAAGAGCAAGACATCCAAAAAGAGAAGCCACCTTCTGGTTGGGGACTCAATTGTAAGGGATGTAAATTTAGGAAAGGATACTGAGGTTTTGAAAGAGATCAGGTGTCTACCAGGTGCTACTGCCAGCAGAGACAAGAAGCATATTCTTAAGATAGTCAAGAATGCCAGCAAGGACTGTGATGTTGATGCTATTATACATCTTGGTACAAATTATCTATCCCAGAAGGATTTATTTCTGTTCAGAAAGACTTCCAGAGCTTGGGGTATGAACTTAGTAATATGGGCTGTAAACTTATCTTTTCAGAGGTTCTACCAGTATAACATGGAACAAAAAAGGAAAGGGCAGAGTGTAGCAGAGTTTAATGTGTGGCTAAAGGAGTGGTGTAAAAGGGAAGGCTTTGGTTTTGTTAGTCATGATGTCTGCAGCTGGTCCAATAAAAAACTGTACAATAGAGATGGTTTGCACCCATCAAAGAAAGGGATTGAGTTACTTGGCATTAAATTCACAGATTTCCTGGATAAATATTTAAATTGAACAGCAGGGACAGAGAATTAATGGATTCAGAACATTTCTGTCCCCAGCAACTTAAAACTAATAAGGATACCAGTGCATGCAAAATAGATATTTGTGCAGGTAAGATTATCAACCTTGATGCCAACCAAAACCAAGCATTTAATAGTGAGTGCCATACCATGTGCACTAATCAAACAGGTAGCAAGAAAGTAGGGGCAGGCAGGCACAACACAGGTTATGTAGACAGTAAACACAGTGTCAGACATAAAGATCTCAAGTGCCTATATACAAATGCACAAAGTCTGGGGAATAAACAGGGTGAACTCAAACTACGAATACATGAAGGTAAATATGATATAGTTGAAATAACAGAAATTTGGTGGGATGAAACCCATGACTGAAACATACTGGTAGAAGGATACAAACTATTAAAAAAAAAACAGACCCCATAAAAGAGGAGGTGGAGTTGCACTGTATGTAAAGGACCACTATATTGCTACAGAAATGCATGAAACCAAAGATGAAAACCTCCTAGAATGCATAAGGGTCAATATAAAGGAAAAAAAGAATGACATGGTCATAGGTGTATATTATAGGCCACCCAATCAAGCAGAAAATATAGATGTCCTTTTTGCCAGTCAACTAACAAACATATGCAGGAAACACACAACAATAGTAATGGGAGACTTCACTTATCCTGATATCAATTGGAAAACTAATTCTGTACCAAGTGAGAAATCAAATAAGTTCCTAACCAACCTAGCTGACAACTTTGTTGTCCAAAAGGTAGAGGGTGAAACTAGAGGGACAGCCATACTGGACTTAATTCTTACAAACGGAGAAGAAGTGATAGAGGGAGTTGAAACTGCAGGAACCCCGGGTGAGAGTGACCATGTCATACATTCAACATAACACAAACACAAGCAACAAAACTTAATGACACCAGCGTCTTGGATTTCAAAAGAGCTGATTTCAATAAACTCAGAGAGAACTTGGGAAAGATTCCATGGATGAAAATCCTAAAGGGGAAAACAACTCAAGAATTTTAGGAAACTTTAAAAAGTATGATCATAGAAGCCCAGACCAGCACAATACCACTGAGAAAAAAAAAAGAAATCCAAGAAGAAACCAAAAACAAAGATCTCTCTGGCAAATTGAAAGAAAAAAAGGACAAGTACAAAAAATGGAAAAAAGGAAGTACAACTAAGGCAGAATATCAGCAGATAGCCAGAATCTGCAAAGACAAAGTCAGGATAGCAAAGACTAAGAACAAACAAAGACTTGCAACAAATGTCAAAGATAATAAAAAAAGTTTCTTCCAACATATAAATTAGAAGAAAAAAATCAAGGAAAAAGTCGGTCCACTAAAGAGAGAAGATGGCAAGGAAGTAACAGGCAAAAGAGAGAAAGCAGAGCTGCTTAATTCATTCTTTGCATCCGTCTTCACACAAAAAGAAACTATAGCTTAACCCACCAAAAACATAACTGTAAAAGACAGACCAGAAACAATAGTTAAAATAAGCAAAAAAAATAATAAGAGAACACCTGTCTGATCTTGATGAAAACAAATCACCAGGGCTGATGGATTACATCCTAGAGTTTTAAAGGAGCTGGCAGAGGTCATATCAGAACCACTGCACCATATCTTTCAAAAATCCTGGAGAACCAGGGAACTACCAGAGGACTGGAAAAGAGCTGATGTGGTTTCCATCTTCAAAAAAGGAAAAAAAAACAGACCCAGGAAACTATAGACCAATCAACCTAACATCAATACCCGGGAAGATACTGGAAAAGATAATAAAAAAAACAGATCTGCCAACATCTAGAAACAAGTAAAGTAATAACTAGCAGTCAGCATGGGTTTGTTAAAAACAGATCATGCCAAATCAATCTTATTTCATTCTTCAACACAGTGACTAAATTAGTAGATCAGCAAAATACTGTGGACATAATATTAGATAATATTAAATTATTAATTTAGATTTCAGCAAGACATTCGACAAAGTAGATCAGAACCTACTTCTTAGTAAGCTAGAAAAAAGTGGAATAGATAGCACCACCATTACACGGACTCGCAACTGGCTGGCAAACCATACTCAACGAGTAGTCCTTAAAGGGTCTAAGTCTACATGGAGGGAAGTAAGCAGTGGGGTGCCACAAGGTTCCGTCTTAGGCCCAGTACTCTTCAATATCTTCATTAACGACTTAGATGAGGGAATAGAAGGGGAACTTATCAAATTTGCAGATGATACTAAGCTGGCAGGAATAGCTAATACCCAAGAAGATAGGCTCAGGATCCAGATGGATCTTGACAGACTGGAACATTGGGCCATATCTCAATAGTCTCGCCTGGACTATTGTAATGCCCTCTACATGGGGCTCCCTGCGGGGAGCACCCGGAGACTCCAACTGGTGCAGAATGCGGCCGCGCGGGTGATCATGGGGGCGTCACGTAGCGCCCACGTGACGCCTCTCCTGCGCGAGCTGCATTGGCTGCCGGTGGCTCTCCGGGTTCGCTTTAAGGTTCTGGTTCTGACCTTTAGGGTGATCCATGGCATTGGACCAGGTTACCTACAGGACCGCATCCTACCGGTGATCTCCAGCAGGCCAGTGCGTGCACACAGGGAGGGCCTTCTCCGGGTTCCGTCGGCTGCCATGTGTCGCCTGGCGGTCCCGAGGGGTAGGGCCTTCTCTGTGGCGGCCCCTGCCCTCTGGAATACTCTGCCACCGGAACTGCGTACCGGCATGGACCTGAGGTCCTTCAGGTGCGCGCTGAAGACCTGGCTTTTTGAGCAGGCCGGCCTGGGCTGAGAGAGGGTTTTAATTTGTCTCCATTGCTTTTTAGTAATTTTAATTTGGGGGTTTTAAGGGGGTGGGGTGGGCTTTTATATTCGGCCAAATATTCAATTTAATCTCTTTTTAACTTTTGTATCATTGTCGGGGTTTTGGATTGGCTGTACACCGCCCTGAGTCCCTAGGGAGAAGGGCGGTATAAAAATTTTATTAAAATAAGAAAAAAAAAATAAGAAATATCTAACAAAACAAAATTCAATGTAGAGAAAAGTAAAGTCCTATACTTGGGCAGGAAAAACCAAAGGTACACATAAAGACTGGGTGAAACCAGGCTCAATAGCAGTAACTGTGAGAGGGATCTTGGAGTCTTAGTGGACAACCAGCTAAATATGAGCCAGCAGTGTGCAGCAGCAGTCAAAAAAGCTAATGCAATCCTAAATTGCATTAACAGAGGGATACAATCAAGATTAAGGGAAGTACTAATACCACTGTATAAAGCCTTAGTAAGACCACACCTGGAGTACTACACCCAGTTTTGTTCATCACATTATAAAAAAGATGTTGAGACTCTGGAAAAAGTACAGAGAAGAGCAACCAGGATGATTAGGGGACTGGAGGCTAAAACATACAGCGAACGGTTGCAGAAACTGGGCTTGGCTAATCTAGTAAAGAGAAGGACCAGGGGAGGCATGATAGCAGTCTTCCAATATTTGAGGGGCTGCCACAGAGAGGAAGGGGTCAAGCTATTTTGTAAAACATCTGTAGGTAGGCCAGACAAGGAATAATGATGGAAACTGAACAAGGAGAGATTTAACCTGGAAATAAGGTGAAACTTTCTGAAGTAAGAATAATCAACCAATGGAATAGCTTGCCCTCGGAAGTTGTGGGAGCGCCATCACTTGAGACTTTCAAGAAGAGATTGGACTACCATTTGTTAGAAATGGAGTAGGGTCTCCCACTTGGGTGGGGGGTTGGACTAGATGATCTACGAGGTCCCTTCCAACTCTGATTATCTGTTATCTGCTAGCAGCTCTCACCATCCTTCCAGAACATCCTCCTGTCATAGCGGCGCATCTCAGGCCTCCAAAGCAGCAAGTTGCGCCGAACGAGCTGCAGAAGCTGAAGTAGAAGCTGCAGTAGCAGATGTAGAGCTACACGCCACAGAGGAGGTAACACGGCAGAAGGCAGCAATAGTGGCTCAACATGCTGAAATGGCGGCTCAACAGGCTGAAATAGCGGCTCAACAGGCCAAAGCCCAGGCCAGTCAACAGGCAGAAATGGCCAAAGTCAGGCCAAATTGGAGTTGGATGATCAGCAAAGAGACACTGCAACAAAGACGGCACGTGCCGCAGCATGGCAGAAGATGGCTGACAACACCTCCCTCCAATTCAACCTCAAAGAGTTGGGAGAAAAGAGCCCAGGTGCATGGGTCAAGGCCTAGTGGATGAGCAGCACTCACTTCCAATGAGCAGATGGAATCTCAGTTGCCTAACAGTCTCCCATAACCAGGGAAGCACAGGGATGAATCTCAACCACAGGCTTTATACGTCAATTCCACTACTGACATATGACCTAAAATACGAGATTCACTTACCTCTAACAGCAAACCTTCCCCAACTGATGTTGTATGTACTAAGGTCCGAGATTCTCTTCCCAACACTAGCATCTCTACTCCAATGTCTCATGGACTGCCAGATGAGCCAATTAGCCCACCAGTGCTCACAACAACTTCTCAACAAGTTGACCTGCCATCAACGACAACTGCCACACTCAATCCACAGGCAGCAGCATTCCTGCCACAACCTCCACAAGGTAACCACGCCCAGCTTACACAGCAGCGTGACACTTAACCATCATCCCCACTATGGGAGAATGATATACTCCGTAAGTACTGGGAGGAAGACTACAATCCGTCGTTGACTGACAACCTGAACTCACTCTACAAGAATCCAGGGGAAGAATCCTCTATGTCAGTACCTCTCCTCAACTCAGCAAATGCTGAAGATTACTGGAGAAACTTGGCTGTACAGAGTGGAAAGCTAAATTTGCATGCCAATGGAGTTCACTAATTTTCTGACAAGCCAGGCGGCGAGTATCTAGTATGGAAGAAACTTTTCCTGCATCCCATTCAGGCAGCACGCCTGAACCCTGTTAAAATAATCGGACACTTGATAGCATGGCTAGGGCCACAGTCTGCCAACATACCGAGGGCACTTTTGGCATCCCACTTAGACGACTTGGCCACTGCCCTACAGTTATCATGGAAAAGGCATGATGAACTGTATGGCGCTTCTGAGGACGTAGAAGAAACACTCTTGGATAGCCTCAACAAATTTCCTAAAATTCCTGTCAACCAGCCTCGCCGAATCATAGACCTTGCTAATATACTAGTCCAGCTGAGAATGGCACAACGGGATCCCAACTTACCGGGACTCACCTTTCTTGATTATGTCAACATGCAGAACAAAATTGTTCAAAAACTTCCACAGGTGCTACTTGAAAAGTGGCTACTTGACTGACACCTTCATGGCCAAGGGTCGCCACCACTTTATATCCTTCACACTTCTTGAATAATTCGTGTCCCACCAGGTGACAGTGTGTAACACAAATTGGGCCTGTGGACTCAGAGCTGTTAGTCCTCCTAATGACAAAAGATACAACAGCAACCATATATCACCCTCAGGCCCTATGCACCCTACCAGGGAAAGACCCTTCATGATTGCCCATAATACTGAGATAGACTCCTCATCCACACACAGTTGAGGAGAGAACTCATCAGATACAACCCAGTTTAGATTTCCAAATACAAGGAGAATACAGTTTTGTCCTATGCACAACACTCGTCACTCGCTGAACAGCTGCACTGGGTTTGCAGCGAAATCACTGACCCAGCAAAAAGAGTTGCTAAGGGAGTACCAATACTCCTACACGTGTTGCGAATCCATCCAAGTACTGCACAGCCAAGGTGCAATGAGACTTATGCAATAGTGACCAGCACCTGACTCCAAGCCTCTACTGCAAATACTTTATAACTCTCCTTCGGACAAGGAGCCTCAATGTAACACAGAAGCATGCAGGGTTCCTTGGCAGACTGACAAACCGCAACCAAAATCAAGGATGAGTGTCAACTGCACAGCACTATGCACTGACTCACCACACCCTCGTTCGTGTCTTCCCATCTGTTTAGCCAAAGTGTGCCCTGAAGGATGCTCTGAAGATGCTGTGAAAATGTACATGCAGATAGACACTCAAAGCACCTGCACCCTGACCAAACCTGCTTTCTTTGACCTCTTTGAAGTACAATAGGATGAACTTCCCTTCACTGTATCAACATGCTATGGACCAAGAAGCACAGCGGGGAAGAGAGATACTGGACTTTGCATAGAGTCATTAGGTGGCAGTTCTCAGTTCCCACTACCACCCGTATTTGAATGCAATGGGATACCAAATGACTGCAGTGAGATCACTACACCTGAGGTCATAAGTAGCATTCCTCACCTACAGCACCTGGCTCATCACTTTCCTGCTCTAGATCCAGAGGCTGATATCCTACTCTTGCTGGGAAATAATGCCCCATGTGCCTTTCTCTTTTCCGAGTCAGTCGGTGGCCCTGTAGACAGCCCAGTGGCCATCAAATCTCCACTAGGATGGAGGATCATAGGAATTGTCAGTGTCAATCAGACACAGGCTCCAACCTAGGCAAATGTCTTAGCACCATCCATTCAAACAGCCTTCCAACGCCCTTAAGCACCCTCAAAAACAAGAATGCCGCTCCAGACTAAAAGGCTGCTGGTGATCTGTACACGTTCGCTAGGACATCCTAAATGGCCGCCAATAACCACCAGATGTCCACTAAGATGCTCTATACGGGCATATGCCTCTGCAACACTCTTTCCAACAGCTTCCCACTGCCCTTTGACACTGTGGAAGCAAGAGTACCATTTCAACCATAAAAGGCCACCAGAAGCAACCACCAGACTTTCACCTTTGCCACCAAGAGTACTTGTACACCCTAAAAGGCCACCAGAGGTGACCAGCAGACTTGCACCAAGACGCTGACCTTGAAGATTGAACCTCAAGCTTTGCATGCTTTGCTTTGTTTGATGCTTTATTAATGTTTAATGTTTTGTCTTAGTTATATAGCTAACTGTTTATCTTAGTTATATAGTTATACACTATTCAGTTAGTATTACTGTCTACTGCTTATCTTAGTTTATAGTTAATTTTTTTATCTCTTCTTTTAATAGTGGAATTTACAATTCCAGGTGGGAAGTGTGCTGTCCCAGCCAGTCTATGGAATTGGATAGTTACTTAGGAATTGTGAGCTATCCTCTTAAGGGAATGCATCATGGTAAATGTAGTTAAAAGTATCCTGGGAAATGTAGTTCATGTCACATGGCCAAATCTGTAATCCTGATTGGTCACTAAATTGACCCTTGATGGGTTGGGGGAGTTTCCTCCATTCTTGCCTGAACTCACAAATTCATAGCAGTTTCTTTCTATTGCTACAAGATGGGTTAGGAGATAACCATCTTTTATCTACAAGGCAGATATACAAAGGATTGGTCATCAAAGAAGAACTTCATCACAAATGTGAATTATGAGGATACCTGATGAATCAATAAATGTGCTTTGTTATGGATGTCTTATTGAGTTTATCTATCTGCATCTGCACAGCTACAAATCCACAACTGTGCAGGAGGCAGAAAAGAACAGCCTAAATGAAACCTGGGATATTGTGTCTGCAATGTTTGAATGCAAACCAGAGCAAGCATTGAATTTGGAAGCTCTGAAAGTGTGTCTAATAGCTGAAGAGCAGAAATGTCATTATAGAAAAAGGCTCAGGAGAAAAAAATTCCCGAGGAGGGGGCCTAAGAAGAGCAATGAAAATTTCCACAGCCAAGCTGTCTACAGAGCACAGAACAGAATTAAGAGCCTTGTAGTTACCGGAGACCAGCAGGAGAGAAATAGAAGATATCAGATTACAGCTAAGCAGAAAGCCCATCAACAGAGACGATCTCACTTAAAGACACTGTTTGCTGCAAGACAGAAGAAGTTTGCAAGGACAAGTTGATGGACAAATTGCAATAGCAAAAGTCAATTCTTGCAGGAGAAATCAATGGCTTATCAACAGTGGGGCTAGCCAAATGATTATTAATAATTCTAAATTGTTTTACAGGATGGAAGCATCTGCTGGAGACACAGTAGCCTTGACAAATGGCAAGAAGGCTAAAGTCAATGGAAGAGGCAGTGTGCAAATTCCATATTCGGAAACAAGGATTAATAATGTTTTATGTGTGCCAGAAATGGAACATAATTTACTGAGTGTCTCTAGTTTAGACAAGCAAGGATTTGAGACCACAATTATAAATGGGCAGTGTCTTATAAAGAAAAATGGGATGTTCTGTGCAAATGCATAAAGCATGATAACCTTTATATGTTACAGGGACAAAAAGTTCATTGTGCACAAACATTTGGCAATGTTGCAAAACATGATTCATACATTCATCTTCTGCACGGAAAGCCTGGTCATTCCAGCTTCAAAGTTGTTCAAAAGATGGACCAGTATACAGAAGGATTGCATGTAAAGGGATGTAAGGCATATTTGGATTGTGTAGTATGCAAAACATCGAAGTCCAAGTCATTTCCAGTAAGCAAGAGTAGCACAAGGCAGACAACAAGAGCTCTAGAGCCGGTTCATGCAGATTTGGTGGGCCCAATGCAAGCCAGTTTGGGAGGAGCTAAGTATGTGCTGATCATCGTAAATTACTATAGCAAGTTTGGGTTCTGCTATTTACTAAAGAGTAAAACAGAGGTGCTACAGAAATTTAAGCAATGGGTAAGCTTTGTAGAAAGAAGGTATAAACAACAAGTAATGTCAGCTGCAAACTGACAGAGGTTCAGAATTCATGTCAACAAGTTTTCAACAGTGGTTGGCACAATTAAAAATAAAACACAGACACACAAACCCTTACACAGCAGCTGAGAATGGAGATGCTGAGAGACGAAATTGGGTCTTGCAAACCATGAAGGACTCACTGCTAGAGGATTCTGGTCTAAGCAGGTCATATTGGGGTGAAACTATATTGATTGCTAATTATTTAGTTAAGAGGTTGTGGAGTTCCTCCATTAATGATACTCCATATGCAGTGCTATATGGGAGAAAACTATCTCTAGCATATTTAAAGTGTTTGGAAGCAATGCATATTCCAAAAGCAATTAGAAGAAAGGGGCAACCAAAGGCTAGAAAGCTCAGATTTGTGAGCTATGAGCCAGGCTCAAAAAGTTATTGCTTTAGTGATGGGAGCAAAAGAACAGTATTTTCAAGGTCTGCAAGCTTTGCAGAGCAAAATTGGAACAGAATTGATGCAAATTTGTGGAATGATCCACTTAGTGATGGTGTTCCATTTAGTGATGGTAAGTCACTTAGTGATGGTAATGCGCTTAGCTATGGTGTCAGCATTCAGGGAGGAGAGGCTGAACAAGTTATGAAGCAAGAGAAGGTTGACACACAGAAGCAGTCAATGTCACACAGGTCAGAGTGATGGAACAAGAGGATTCCACCTGACAGGTATTCTGCTAGTGAAGTTAAAATGTGTAATATATGATACGAGCCAAGGAACTACAAAGAAGTATTGGCATTACCTAATATTGAACAAGTAAAGTGGAAAAAAACCATGGACAAAGAAATGAAATCCATGATAGAACATGAAGTGTTCACATCTATGACTTTGCCACAGGGTAGCAAAGCTGTAGGATGCAAGTGGGTATACAAGAAAAAAGTACTATTCAATAATGAAGTACAATATAAAGCAAGGTTAGTGGCACAGGGGTTTTCACAGATAAAAAATGTGCACTATGATGAGGTATTCGTGCCAACTGTAAAAAGTGAGAGCATCAGGCTGTCACTAGCATTGGCAGCAGTACTTGGCCATAAAATCTGGCATTTTGCAGAATTAGAGGAAGAAATTTACATGGTTCAAGCACAAGGATATGAAAGTAAAAAAAATCTAACACAGTATATAAATTGAACAAGGCCATTTATGGGCTGAAGCAGTCAGCCAGGAATTGGAATATCTGTTTAGATACTGCATTGAAGGGTTTTGGATTCAAGAGTTGCAAGGGTGATGGTTGCATATATACTGGAAAGTTAAAAGATGGGGATTGTCAACTATTAGCATTTGTGAATGATCTTTGCTTCATTACAAAGGATGAATCACAGGTAAATGAATTTGCAAATAAGTTGAAGAAGAAATTTGAATTAAAGAATTTAGGAGAAATTATCTCAGTGTATAGATACATAAAACTGAGAAAGGTGGTTATATTCTCAGTCAATAAAGGAAAATTGAACAGTTGTTGGAGAAATATAACATGAAATATTGTAATACTGCTCCAATGCCTATGAGTACAGATTTTCATAACAGTTTGGGTGAGGACGAAAGTGAAGCCTGTGATCAGGAGATATATCAGTCAGCAGTAGGGAGCCTATTGTATCTGTCACAATGGTCCAGAGCAGACATAGCTTGTGCAGTAAGCAGTTTGAGTCACTTTACTGCTGCACCAAATTAATTGCATTGGATGGGTGTCAAAAGGATTCTCAGGTATTTGAAGGGAACTGTGAATTTAGGTCTTCAAATACAGGTCTCTGAAGAATTAAAATTGAAATGCTATATTGATAGTGTATGCAAATGATGTAAAAACTAAAAAGTCCAACTATGGGATTGTGATATTGTTTGGAGGGGCTTTAATTGGTTGGAAGTCCAGAAAGCAAACAACTAGCAATTTCTATTGCGGAGGCAGAATTTATTGCTTTGTCTGAACTCTATTCATTCAGAGATAACTTGGTATGTACAACTTTACAGGATTTAAATTTAAAGGTAACTGAGCCTGTCTAGGTCTATGAAGACATCACTGCTTGCATTAAAATGGCTACAGGTGACAGAGTAAAGAATAGAAGCAAGAATGTGGATATTAAGTATTGTAATGTAAGAGAAGCTATCAAATGTAAATTGATTAGCTTGCTTTATTGTTCTTCAGAAGACAATTTGGCCAACATAATGACCAAGCCATTGTGTGGAGTGCACCATAGAAAGAATATAAAATTAATTGGATGTATGTCTCTTCCAGTTATGAAGGGAGGAATGTCAGAGTATTCATTTACTAGCGAAGACATAATTAACAGAGTCAGTGAATAGGCATGGTAACAGACCAGCCAATGGGAGCTGACCTGGAAAGTGAAACTGGAACTTCTCTGTGCTGTTGAAGTTTTTTATTTATTTATTTATTTATTTATTTATTTATTTATTTATTTATTTATTTATTTGTCAATTGTTTACAAGATAATAGGTATAAGTAAAACATAGTTATGAATACATGGATACATATAAGAAAAATAAAATATAAAAGAAACAATAGGACAGGGACGGTAGGCACGTTGGTGCACTTATGTACGCCCCCTACAGACGTCTTAGGAAAGGGGTGAGGTCAATAGTAGACAGTCTAAGGTTAGTAGACAGTCTAAGGTTACTTGCAACATGTTTCTGTTTGAGTTTTCTCCATGTTGGAGAAATCTACAACTGGTTTGTAAAATATACTTATTATGTTTATAAAGACATTAAATGAAGCACCAGCCATCTGTGTTTATTTTTCTGGTGCTGAAATAATGCTACAAAACTCAGAAAAAATAGTCTAATTTTAAGAATTTAAACATACTCCTGCTTGCCAAACTTAAGCTGCTTTAAGTCTCCCTGATTTCTATTGGAGAAAACATTCTCCCTTTATCAATAGAAAGAATTAAATCCAATTAAAACTATCACACTTCTATTAATTTGATCAGTTCATCCCAAATGTTCAATGTGATTAAATTACAACTAACTTACTTTAGACTAGAGAATATATTGATTATGGGTAGCATATTTTGACTCTGCTGTTTCTGTCTTCACAGAGAACATAATTGCAAGTTGAAGAGTAATCTAAATCTAAACACAATAACAGGGGCCTTACTCACATTTCCTTTAGGTTTATTGTAATTAAGGAAAAGAGATAAATTTCCTTTTTTTGCTTCCTTTTCCTTGCAGACTTTTGCCTCCTTTTGCTTGAAATCCTTAATTTTTTGCAAACTTTTTTGTTTAAAGAATACAGAGAATTACATTAAAAAGTTCTGATTTTGTTTTACTTCTTTCCTCCTCTTCTATAATATTAAGATGCTATTTACTGTATAGACCACAGCTTGCCGCAACACAATCTATATTGCATGCATTGCTTTTCTAAAGATAGTTTTATGTCAAGATAGCCAACTATGAACTATGTGAGCTCAGTACTATATCAATTTGTTAAATAAATAATCATCCTGTAAGAACATTACAACACAATGCTATATAACAATGGAATCTATTTGTTATTTTCAAAGATATTCTAAGGGAAAATAATCCATAATTTTCTTCAGCAAATATCATTTCAAGAATGCATAACTAAATATGAGCTGTTTATCAAACAATATCCTGTTGTTTTGTTTTTTGCCAGCTTCTCAATATTACCTTATTTTGTACTGTATTATCTAGCTTTCAATAATAAAAAATATGGATTGTCTAATTTACTTCAGCAAGATTTAAGATACTTCTCTTTTACCACTATAATAGAAATTTACTGAATAGAAATTAAATAGCATTATATCAAGACTTAGGTCAGTATAATCTATTATACCTGAATATTCTAGCTAGTTTAATATATGTAGCAATTCCTTCCTATAATAATCCATTGCTCTGTGCTACTCCAAATGTAACCCGATATAAGGCAATCATGTTTAAAGGTCAGGGGTATGTGACCTTAGGTCTTATTATGATAGCTGAATGTTTATTACAAATACGTATGATTGAATTGTTATCTCTCAAAAGTCAGTAAAACAGTACAAAGCAAGTCCACAGTTAAAATTAATGGCATGAAGGAAACTAAGGGAGAGGAAGCAATTGTTGCAATGCAGTCAGAATAACATAAGGCGGCTAATAAGGAGCTGAACTATAGACAGCATGAAAGACAGAAAGCTGCATGTTCAGTCATTAGATTCTCCAGATAGACTTGAGGACAAAAATACTGAATAACATCTTGGAAAAATCCTGCTGGTTTAAGCAAACTAGAAGGACTAGCTATATAATATATGACACTACCTCTGTTTCAGAATAATAATAAAGTAAAATTTAACTTTATAAACTTTTTTTTAAAGGCTCAAAACTTAGGAAATAACATAAAGCTTTCATACTTACTCTTGCATTTCCTTGAATAGAAAATCTATTTTTTGCTTTGATTTTTAAATAGAAATTAATATTGAAAGAAAGGGTTGAATATCCCTGAAAGGGAAAGCCCACATTTCCAACTCTAATCCTGTCATTGAATATAATTTATATTTATATAATCTTGGTTATGTCATTTACAATATATTAGGATATGTGATTTATCCCAATATTTTCCATTTCTGATTTGCCACTACATTTAATTAACACTTTTATGTTAATATAAATATGCAAATGCATACCAAAGACAGAGGAGAAAAAACAATATAATTCAACAAAGAGAAGCTTTTTAATTCTAGATTTCTGTTAATTTCACATATGAATTGTAATCACTGCAGTCAGAGCAACATGTACATATACTTGAAAACTGTCGAATGAAAATTGGATTTTTCATTTTATTTCTGAAGACCTGACACACTTCATGGTATTACAAGAATCAACATTTTGGAAACAGAAAGATTCTCACTAGTAATTGATAAGAGAAATTATTTTTTTGGGAAGAATATGTGTAGGTACCTTGTTGAAACTAAATACTTTGTATACTTGCAAATTTTTAAAAAACCTTGAATTTTATAACTAGACTTTATTTCTCACTAAGAAAATCATAAGTAAGGATAGAAAACTGTTTTAAATGTATCCTATAAACTTTTGCAGAAATAGAATGCAGGAGTTAGCATTGTGATTCTAGAATTTCAATTCTGGATAAAAATTATATCTTTTAAGTAAGGAGCAAGTTAAAACAGAAACTCATTTCAGAGAACATAACAGAAATGCACACTAATTAATTCTAAATTAGGTATGTAAAGTTTCTTTTGAATCAATGGCAAGCAGTAAACCTCAACAGAAACATGGCATTGTAATCATGTTTCAAGAATTTTAGAAATTAAAATGAGTACTTTAAGTTCATGGCACTCATGTAATCTCTTAAAACTTCAAAACACATGAAAATACGAAGAAAATCCAAAATATTAGCCCCTTCTAGTGGAGATTTGGAGACCATAAAAGAGGTCCAGGATGGGGAATGATGGCTCAACAATTAAAGACGCTGAGCTTGTCATCTGGAAAGCTGACAGCCCGGGTTCATATCTGATTGCCCCACAATGAGGTGACTTGCCCCACCTCCTTCCAACTGAGCAATTTTAAAGCATACAAATACAAGTACATAAATAGGTACTATGTTGGTGGGAAGGTAACAGCATTCTGTGAGTCTTGGCATGTAGTCATGCTGGCCACATGACCATAGAAGTGTCTTTGGACAATGCTGGCTCCTCAGCTAATTTTCTGGCAATGAGCATCACTTCCTAGAGTTGGACACAACTAATCTTACCATTAAAAGGGTGCTGGTTGGCTGCAGGAGATCCTCAGATTGCACATTTTGCAGCTCTGTTTTTAAACTCACTAGGAAGGTCAAAATAAATCCACTGTATCAGGCAGAACCTGCTTTTATACTCATGAGATTGCATGATTAAATCCACTAACATCATCTTGTTGATTCAGAACAACAGTTTCATTTTAGAAGCATGCCACATAAAATCAGTTTTAGAGAAGAGAAAAGAAGTTGTGATCAAGGTTACCATGACATTTCTTCAGGAAAGATTAATAAACTAATTGTGCCATCATTTTAAACTTTTAACATTCTTTGGTGAAGCACTGAAAAACCTGTACTTCAATTTGGAAAAAAAAATCAGAGCATTTCAAGAGGGAATATTATGTAAGAATATGGTTTAGCAATCAGAGTATACTTAGGTAAAATCAGCAGTTATACTGCTTATATTAGGACCAGTTTCAAAATAGTAAATCCTAAAAAGGGAAAAATTATGTTCTGCCAAATATTTGAGTTTAGCATCCAGGACCTTAGTAAATCTTATTCTATTATAATGCTTGATGTAAAAAAGGGAAAAAATTAAAATAGATAATAGCCACATTAGTGATATTGACCTAAATGAATTTTGGTTAAATTAAAATAACATGGGTGAGGTTGTTCTGACCCTAGTAATTGCTTGTTCATTAAGCAACCAGTCATAAGTCAAAAATAACCTGTACTGTACTGTACTAGTCCAAAGCACTTCCGTACAAAATTCATTTAGTTTATTAATAACATGGTTAACAAAGGTATATTTATTTAACATGTTCATGGTTTGGTGGTCTTAAGAAAAATTTATACAATCAAATTCTCCTCCCTGAACAGTTATGAATTTGAATAATGTGTATTTCTATCCAGCATCCAAAAAATAGAAGAGCAGTGTGATGCAGCCTTTCTGTCTATTATCAATCACATGAAATGGTAAACTGACCACTTATCAAGTCCCTCAATATAGAAATTTATTCTATTTGCAGTTTCATAAAAGCTAACGAATACCTTTACTTTAAATAGCTCTAAATTTCCTGAAGAAATTTTCTCCTGATCCTTTTAAATAATTCTAAATGTTAGATTAAAATATCAAATTCAAGGCATTGAAATTAAAGTAATACATGGGTTAGATTCCACAACTGGTTAACAGAGAGCTCCTTGGATGCCAAATCAGTTAACATGTACAATTCATTAAACTATATATTAAGAATTTATTCACCAAATGACATGATAGGCTCAAGTGTGTAAAGTGAATAAGAGAAGGCATTAAAATGTTAATAAAGCTGGCTATTGAAATTAATCTCTAATTGCTTTTTTCAACTCCATATTGTGGTTCTTTTGTAGAACCAATGTTTCATCGTTTCATAAATAGTTTTTTATTTTATTTTATTTATTTTATTTTGTTTATTTATTTTTGTCAATTGCTTACAAGATAATAGGTATAAATAAAAACATAGATATGAATACATGGATACATATAAGAAAAATAAAAAAGAAACAATAGGACAGGGACAGTAGGCACGTTGGTGTGCTTATGCATGCCCCCTACAGACCTCTTAGGAAGGGGGTGAGGTCAATAGTAGACAGTCTAAGGTTAAAGTTTTTGGGGTTTGGGGAAGAAACCACAGAGTCAGATAGAGTATTCCAGACATTGACCACTCTGTTGCTGAAGTTGTATTTTGGTGCGATTAACCTTGAGTTTGTATCTATTGTTTGTTCTTGTGTTGTTATGGTTGAAGCTGAAGTATTCATTGACAGGTAGGACATTGCAATGTGTGATTTTATATACTATACTTAGATCGGACTGAAGGCAGCGTAGTTCTAGATTTTCTAGGTCTAGAAATTCAAGTCTGGTGGCATAAGGTATTCTGCAACAAGTAAAGGAGTGGAGAACTCTTCTTGTGAAATATTTCTGGACTTTCTCAACTGTGTTAATATCAGATTTTCTTCCCCAAAAACTTTAACCTTAGACTGTCTACTGTTGACCTCACCTCCCTTCCTAAGAGGCCGGTAGGGGGCATGCATAAGCACACCAATTGTACCTACCCTCCCTGTCCTGTTGTTTCTTTTTTTTTCTTATAAGTATCTATTTCATGTATTCAAAACTATATTTATTCTTATACCTGTATCTTGTAAGCGATTGACAAATCAAAATACTAAAAAAATACAGATACGTAATGTGGGTTCCAGACTGATGAGCTGTATTCGAGTATTGGTCTAGCAAATGTTTTGTATGCTCTAGTTATTAGTGTAATATTATCAGAGAAAAAGCTATGTAAGATTAGGTTAACAACTCTTAATGCCTTTTTTGGCTATGTAGTTACAGTGGCTCTAGCACTTAGATCATTAGAGATGAGTACTCCAAGATCCTTGACAGAATTTGGATCATCAACAAGGTCTTGACTATTCAGTCTATATTTTATTTTCTGATTTTTTTTGCCAATATGTAGGACAGAGCATTTATTTGTTAAGATTTGAAGTTGCCATTTGTCTGACCATTCTGATACATAATCAAGGTCTTTTTGAAGGGTAGCAGTATTGTCTGTGGTGTTGAATAGCTTTACATCATCAGCGAAGAGAACACAGTTGCTCTTGATATGATCACAGAGGTCATTTATGTAGAGTATGAAAAGAGTTGGTCCTAGAACACTGCCTTGGGGGACACCACTGTTAACAGGTACAGAATATGATAGGACGCTCCCAATTTTGACCATTTGTTGTCTGTTTGACAGGAATATTTATATCCAGTTATGCAGGTGTCCAGAGATACCGTAAGATTTTAGTTTTAGGAGTAGTATTTGTATACCACTGAATCAAAGGCTTTACAGAAGTCTATGTAGATTGCGTCTATTGCTTTGCCCTGATCGAGTTACGTAGTCCATATGTTTTTGCAGTGTAAGAGTTGCAGATTACATGATAGTTTTTTCCAGAAACCAAATTGTTTATTAGAGAGTAGGTTGTTTGTTTCTAAATGGAGGATGATGGATTGGTTAATAATTGATTCCATGACTTTACAGGTGACGCAGCATAAAGAGATTGGTCTGTAATTTTCAACTAGGCTGGGGTCTCTCTTTTTGAAGATGGGGATGACTGTGGCTTGTGACCATAGTTTTGGTAAGTAGCTGGTCCGAAAGATTTTTCAAAGATTATGCTTACAGGTTCGGCTATGGCAGTGGATAGCTTTTTAAAGAAATAGGCACATATTCCATCCAGTCCAATAGATAGAGATGGTTTTAGATTGCGTAGTGCTTTTTCAACATTGGCTTCCGTAAAATCAATATGTATTAGATCATTGTAGTTGTCTTTGGTTCGATTAGGAAATACTGGGCATGATCTATTGCTGTTTACAAATACTGAGCCAAAGAATGTGTTGAAGAGGTTGGCTTTAGTGGTATCATCGTTGCAGTTTTACCATTAGATCCTTTCAGGGGTAGGATGGACTTTGAATCTTTTATTTGTTGTTTACAAAATTGAAGAAAGCACGGGTAGAATTGGTGCATAGAAGGTTTTCCTCTTGTTTAGTGTGATATTTGGTACACTCAGTCTTTATCTGGTGGCATAAATTTTTGTACCAGCTTTTAAAGTTGACAACTGGACCAGATTTGTTTTTCCACCAAAGGGATTTCTTTTTGGATTGGAGCTTCCTTATTGTTATGGGTAATTTGTTTTTGTTTTGTTTTGTTTTGGGAGTTGTTATTGGTACATATAGTTTGATGACTCTTTTGACTTCAAGTAAAAATATGTTATAATGTATAAGTCCTTTTCTTCATTGTTTAGGCAGTTTTTGAGTTCTGCGCAGAGTTCACGGGAGCGAATTCTTTGCAGTATAGATAAGTCTGGTCTTGAGCGAAATTTTTTGTGGTTGGGATTGGTTTTTGCAACAGCGTTTATTGTATGAATGAATATGTGTTTGCTGGACTCATTTTTGCATACAACTCTACAAAATCTTGGGGCCACACAGTCGTCATTGTATTTGCATCCAGGACCATATCTGGTTATTTCAATGATATTTTCAGGAGAGATGTTTGTTGTATTTGAGTTGCTTATGATCTCGCGAACTTTGGTGATGTCGTCTGATTGGTTGGTGTCTTCAAGACCAAATAAGATGGCATTTGGACATTTCTGTTCACATTCTATGATGTCTTTGATGAGTAAGGGGATATTATTTGTGGAATTATTTGAAAGGATAGTAATTATTTGTGGCTGTGGTTTGGTGGTTATTTT
This sequence comes from Bungarus multicinctus, assembly GCA_023653725.1. Lineage (NCBI taxonomy): Eukaryota > Metazoa > Chordata > Lepidosauria > Squamata > Elapidae > Bungarus > Bungarus multicinctus. Next base: position 60,115,064 of record CM042840.1, read on the forward strand.
TGGTTGTAGTTGTAATTGTAGTTGAGGTAATGGTTGTGATTGTTGTGGGATTTGATTTTCAGCTAATAGGTACTCACTTATCTGTGCTGTTTTTTTTCAAGAGAGATTAGGCTTGCTTGTATAGCTGTTACTTAAGGAGGTGTTATAATCAGAGTCAGCAAATGAAGCTAACAATATAAATGCTTGAATAGGATGATTACATGCATGTACCTGTATATACCAATACTAAGTATAATAAAAGTAATATATTGCTATATGCACTTCCAAGCATTGTGTTAATTTCACATACGCATCTTTGACTTTTCTGCATTTGTTTATGTTCTCTGTGTTATAAAGCTGGAGCTTAGTATAAGGCAATAATTGTAAAATTGATGCCTCCAGCTATGTACACTTCAGTCTTAAACAGATTATTTACTAGACAATAAGCCCAATTGCTTAGGGCTTATAGTTTTCAGATATTAAATCTATATAGGTATATCAATTTGTTTCCTAGGACACTAGAAAAAGTACTAACCTCTCTCCTTTCTCCCCACACACATATACAAAAAAAATAATAGTCACAAGTGGAAACGCCAATAAACTAGTTTGCTTGTTTGTTCATTTAAGTTGCAAAGCCACCTAACTTTTGTTGCCTCTGGCCTCCAAATGCTACCCGTATGAATCCACTATCCAAGATGAAAAGAGAAAGAAATCTCTGCCCAGCAACATAGATGCAACATTAGAGTAAATCAGTAGCTCAAAGGAGGATATGTAACTATATGAAAACTTCTAAGCTGCTTTCCTACCCAGAGAATTATTATAGTTCATTGCAGTCAGCCAGATGTTCAGACTGTATTTGGCATTTTTATCCACTTATCAAGCTCTTACAAAGGATCTGAGATAGGTAGATCTGGAATCTGGATAGTTGAAGGTGTTACAGATATTGTCACAGAGTGGAAACTATTCTGAATAAAGCTGTGATTTTGTGGTTGCTAGTGGTGGTCAAACAGTGCTCCAGTTGTTTGAGTTTGCACTCAAGGCTCCTCTTACTATTGGTTCTACCTTTGCTTTCTTTTGCCATAATCATTCTTTTTCTATTTGCAGGTCTTTGTATTTTGTTATTGTCTGCAGTTCTTTCTCCTCTCTTCTGCTGTCTCAGATACTGCCACATACACTACCCAGAATTTTTTGTCTTTTTTTACCCATAATTGTTAAGTCTGGGGTGATTTGTGGAAAGTCCCTGTCTAAAGTCCCAGAATACTTTAGCTTCTTCATTTTCTATTACTTTCTCTATTTTATGGTCCCACCAGTCCTTGCTTGTAGGCAAATAGTATTTCTTGAAAATCTTCCAATACACTACTTTGTCATCCCATTGTTTGTAGTCAGTCTGTGCAATCTTCTTGCAATAGCTAACCAGATGGTCTCCTGCAGTACTCTGCCAGCCAAAACGTGCTGTGTGGGGATCCAGAGGCCTCCCTGGCCCACTGCTGGCTGAAATGGAGCCTCCTGGGCTACATCTGGCCTTCCCCACCCCATTTCCCATGGGTTGACTGTACAGTGGAACCTCTGATCATGACCACAATTTGTTCCTTAACTTTGGTCACAACTTGATTTGGTCATGACCTGAAACTAATTTCCCCATTGCATGTAAATACAATCGATTCATTCCAGACCCCTACAAACTGTATATAGTTTTAAAAAGATTTTTAAGGACAAAAATAATTAATTATGCCACACAGTGGCTCAGTGGCTAAGACACTGAGCAGGTCGCAGCTTGGCAGTTCAAATCCCTAGTGCCACATAATGGAGTAAACTCCCATTACTTGTCCCAGCTTTTAACAACCTAGCAGTTCAAAAGCATGTAAAAATGCAAATAGAAAAATAGGGACCACTTTGGTGAGAAGGTAACAGAGTTCTGTGTGCCTTTGGCATTTAGTCATGCTGGCACATGACCATGGAGACATCTTTGGACAGCACTGGCTCTTCAATTTTGTAAATGAGATGAGCACCGCCCCCTAGAATTGGAAATGACTAACACATATGTGCAAGGGGAACCTTTACCATTGTCTTTTTATGCCATAGAACTCACAGTGTAATAGTAAAATGTAAAATCCTTTAATAACACTGATAGTTCCTCCTGCCTTGGGCTGGGCTGGTTGACTTGTGCAGCATTCCTCCTGCCTTCCTCTCTGCAAACCCTGTCGAGAAAAAGCAATCCAATGCATGCCAGGGTTTTTCTGTCGCTGACCTGCTGAGGCAGAGAGCTAACGCTATCTGCAGTTCCTGGAGGACTGAGAGGAGGGGAGGTGGGTGGAGAACCTGGCTTCCAAGCTGCCAGAATTCCCAACTGCAGAGTTTCCTTGGCTCTGTTCCCAGTCCTCGCAGCGCGCACAAAAGAACAGTAACAAAAAAGCTGTGATTGAGGCTTCTGAGCCATCATACAGCTCTCCCAGGGAGTAGAAGAGGGGGAGAGAGGCTGCCTGGCCGGGGAGAAAGTTAATCTTACAAAACAAGCAAGAAGCCAGTGAGAACAAGATTAAAGGGTAACATTAATGTTAAAACATGTGGAATGGCAGACAAGTTTGTTCAGCAGATCAGGACTTTCTATGGAGTGGAAGGAGAAATCGACCATGGCCATGTTAGATCGAGACCTGGGGATCTGTTCATGTCCAGATGCTAAAATTTTCCAAAAATTTGGGTTGTCACATGATTTGGTCACAAACTGAAGCATTCGTGACTAAAGGTTCCACTGTACTTACTTTTCAAAGTACTCCAGAAGAGGCTGACCCACATGGCAGAGAAGCCAAAGTCTTTTATTTAGAAGCCCCTGAAACTATAAGAATGTGTGATGTAAGGAAAACAGCTTTCCCTATCTGAATAAAAGACTGGCTTCTCTGCCATGAGGGCCTGCAGGCTTAGTTTGGGACCAGTCTGGCCAGTGACAAGCAACTTCCTGCTTGCTGCTGACTGGCTAGTTTGAACAAGCAGCTTCAGGGATGGGGGCATGGCAGCCAATCAACAAGGGACTTGCAGTTCAACCCAATGAGACAAAGGAAGCAAGCTACTCATTGATTGGCTGCTGCTGTTGCCTCAATCCCTGAAGCAGGAGGTTGCTGTGGCCCAGTCCAGGTCTTTTATACTACCAGAGGGAGTAAAGTCCAGGCCTTTTCTACTACCAGTAGACATGGCCCCAAGCCAAAGTCTTTTACTCAGAAGCTGGTGAAAATGTTTTTCTTAGATTTCACATTCTTACAGCTTCTTCAAAAAGTAAGCAATCCAATGAAGCAGGAACCAGAAACACAAGAGATAGACACTGATAATTGGTATTATTTCCAAGTTAAAATGAGATCTAATAAAGACGTAAAAGAATACGGAATTGAGGTAAAAAACACATACTTAGATAAAATACTTTTAAACCCTGAGAAAAGTTCGATTTCTAAACTATATAATTATCTACTGGAGCATGAAATGGCTGAGAAAATTGTGAAAGGTCCTAGGTTAGCCAGAGGGAAAAAACTTTGGCTATAGTATCGATCTGGATGTCTGGGAAGAAATCTGGCAGAAAAATTTGACATTAACCAAATTAGTAGCACACAAAGAGAATCTATACAAAATGATGTATAGATGGCATCTAGCACCCTCTAGATTGGCCAAAATATTTCCGACAGCAAACCCTTGGAATTATTCTTTAAGGAAAATACAATTCAACAAACATCATTACAGACACTATGGGATATAATGAAAGTGTATTTGAGGGGAATAATAATAGGCTATATGGCAAAAAGAAATAAAGAAAGATGGCAGAAACAAAATAGGTTACAGGAGGAGATTAAAGGGTTAGAAAGTAGACTACAAAAAACACCACAAGATGAGAAAGTGAGGGGAGAAATGGATCTTAGCTAGACACAAGTTAAATGTTATAAATTAGGAAAAGAGTAAAAGAGTTAAAAACAGCCAAACAGAACTTTTTTGAACATACTGACAAGCCAGGGAGATGGTTACCCCATAAATTAAAAAGAAAAAGAGAGATAACTGGAATTTACAATACCAAATGGTAGAGAAAAAAAGAATAGTGCAAAATTATTTTGAAGAATTATACAAAGAGGAAAAGGTGAATAAAGATAATATAGGACAATATCTGAAAGAGGAGGGCCTATCGGAAATAAGAGAGGAACAGAGGGATATATTAAATGAAGAAATAACAGCTATAGAATTGGGTATGGCAGTGCAAAAACAGGAAAACAACAAAACTCCGGGCCTGATGGATTTCCTGCAGAAATTTATAAATGTTTGTATGAGTGTTTCAAACCTGTGATGTTAGATTTGTATAATGATGTATTGGATCATGGTAAATTACCCAAATCATGAACAGAAGCATATATTTCGTTAATCCTTAAAGAAGATATAGATCACAAACAAATTCAAGATTATAGGCCAATCTTGTTACTGAATGCGGATTATAAAATCTTTGCTACAATAATGTCTAAAAGGTTGAAAATAGTACTGAACAAAATTATACATTCAGATCAGAATGGTTTTCTACCTTCCAGACAGATAAGAAATAATACGAGAATAGTGTTAAATGTACTAAAATATTATGAAGCCTACTCAGAAAAGCAGCAGCAGTGATTTTCTTGGATGCTCAGAAAGCATTTGACAATCTTAATTGGCAGTTTTTAATTCAACAGATGAAGGATATGGGATTTGGAACAAAATTTAGAAAAATGATAGATATATATTCAAACAAAAAAGCCAGGGTGATCATAAATGGAGAGAGCACTGAGAGTTTTAAAGTAATGAAAGGATTGTGGCAGGAATGTCACCTCTGCTTTTTATCTTGATAGTAGAAGTGCTTTTAACCCAGATCAGGCAAAATATGGAAATAGGAAGACTGAGGATTAAAAGAGAAGAATATAAGGTACAGGCATTCGCAGATGACCTGGTGTTCTTTATTGAAGAACCAATGGAGTCAGGAGATAATTTGTTTCAAGAATTGGAGAAATATTAGGCAGTAGCAGGATTAAAAATTAACAAAGAAAAAACAAAAATATTAGCCAAAAAATTGACAGAAAAATTAAGACCCATTCATACTTCCACAGACATTTGATAAGGGAATCACTATTACAAACATGGGAAAAAGTTAAAAGAAAACACTATATGAAAATACCGAGTTGGGTTTCACCTATGGAAGCAATATTATACCAAAATACAAGGGATATAAGGGATACACAAAAAATGATTAGATATGAAAAAATATTAGATAATCAGGGGAACTTTAAAAAATGGAAGAATTAAAAGTGCAAGATATAATTATAGACTGGTGGTCATACTTACAAATTCAAACAAAATTTAGAAAAGATTTAAAAGAACATGGGATAGAAAAAGATTTACAACAACTAGACCAAATTTTGACAGGCAAGGAGAAAAAATTTATAACAAGAATGTATAATTATTTATTGGAAGTGTAGAAGAAGAGATAGTGAAGGGACCAATGATTGCCTGAGCAAAAAACATAGGTCATATTATTAAATTAAGAGTATTGGGAAAAAATGTGGATTAATAACTGTAAATTGACATTGTCAACAGCATTTAAAGAAAGTCAGTACAAAATGTTTGATAGATGGCACCTAGCACCAGCAAGACTGGCTAAAATATATCCAAATACCAAATTAGAATATTGGAAGTGTAAACAAAAAGAAGGAACATTTTTCCATACGTGGTGGCAATGCCAAGAAATTAAAAAATATTGGATGAGGATACAAAGATGGCTATTAGAAATTACAGAATACCAATTAGAATTTAAACCCGAAATATTTTTATTAGGAATACTTAAGGGAAAACTTAGCAAGTCTATCCAATACATCATTATACATAATATAATGGCAACAAAGATAGCTTTCACACAGGGCTGGAAAAAAGAAAAGATACCATCTGAAGAAGATCTGATATAAAAAATAATGGACTGTGTGGAAATGGATAAATTCACAGCAGAATTAAAAGGCAAGGAAAAATCAGACTATTGTGTGTTTTGGGATAGGTGGTGCAAATGGGTAGAATATAGAAATAAGAATTTATATATACGTATAAAAGAAAACATATGTATTACAAATGACACAATGCTGTTAATGTAAATAGAGATTTGTAATTTAAAAAGAGAGAGAGAAAGCAGAATCATTTTACAATCAATATTTTACAGAACATGAAAGAAAAGAAAGAAGAGAAAAGGAAGAAATAAAACTGAGAGAAAAGCTGCAGCAAAGAGCAAAAGACGACAAAGGAAAGAGGAAAGAGAATGGGAAGAGAGAACAACCAGGGAAGAAGAAAAACCAAGGGAACCAAGGGAGATGAGAGTGACAAGAGCAACAAAAACATACTATAAATAAAGACATGGAAGAAAAAATAAAATTAATGATGATTAAAATAAATGGATTACATTCGGCAATTAAAAGGAAAAGAATATTCAATAAATTAGAGAAACTAAAATTGGACATAATCTATTTGCAAGTAGTGCATATTAAAAAATGAAATGAGACAATATTGGACTATCCCAAGATTGGGAGGCTATGTACTACATTAGCACAACAAAATAAAAGAGGAATAGCACTATACATAAAGGCTACTGTAAAAACAGAATCAATTTACCAAGACAATGATGGGAGAGTATTAATGGTGGAAACATTGATGAACTATAAACAAACATAATTAGTGGCAATTTATGCAACAAATGAAAGTCAAGAAGAGTTTTATGATAAACTACATAAGAAAATAATAGAGTTGGAATATGAAAAAAAATTGTATTATTGAAGATTACAATGCAATAGTAGATGTAGAAATGGACTACAAAATGCAAAAGACAAATAAAAAGAATAGGAAAATACTACCAAAATCATTGTTTAAAATGGCAGATTAAGCGGACAAAGTATTAAAGTATCTGGAGCAAAAGGGGAAGGATTTAAAGTACCCATATCAGGTTGGGGATAAGGTCTTATCCACCAGATATTTACAGACCACACAAAAGTAAAAAAAAGCTTGGACCTAAGTATGTTGGACCTTTTCCAATTGAACGAATTGTGAATCCTGTGGCAGTCCAACTGAAACTACCAAAACCCTCCGACGAATCCACCCTGCCTTCCATGTTAGTTTATTAAAACCTGAACATACCTCTGACCTGAGACCAGCTCAGGTCGATCCCCCTGTGGCTTTGTTAATTGAAGGTGAATAATATTTTGAAGTTAAAGAAATTTTGGATTCTAGGAAACAAAGGTTGACTCCAATATTTAGTTGTCTGGAAACATTTTCTCCTTCCCAGTTCGAATGGGTGAATGAGAAAGATGTTCGAGCTCCTAAGCTTATAAAGGTATTTTGTACTTAAATATCCTGACAAACCCTAAAATATAGTATTGTTGTTACATGTATATTATTCTTTTATCTTGTATTGTTTTTCTTTTATAGGGCTGATGCCCCTTTTTCAGGAAGGCCGAATGTCAGCCTTCAAGATTTCCTTCCTTTGCTTTGCATCTTTAGGCTGTCATAAGTAATGGGGGAGGCGGGGGGACATAGTTATGGGAAGCGAGCTGGAGGTTTTACAAAAAGGAACTGTATAAGTTGGGGGGGGGGTTTCTTGCTTATGTTTCTTTCCTATGCTATGTACAAGTGCTGCTCTTTATCAAAATATGTCAAGGTCAATGGACAGACCTCATCACCACCTGGAGATGCCCACATGATGTTATATACAACTTTTTATTGGGTGGACAGTTTGAACTATTGTGGGTGGGAATGTTGCCATCACTTTGTGTATATGATTTACACACTCATTTTCTCAGATTCAAAATTCCTTTGATACTACCACTTGATTTCCAGTAAAAAAAAAAAATTCTCTAATTAATGGACTCTAAGTATTTCCTTCTTGGATTTTGAATGGAGCACCAGCTGACAGGAAGCCTGTGGCATTCCTGTCAAAAATAATGGAAAATTGACCTTTGGGCAAGCCCTCATTGTGAGCACTCCACATCAATTCAAAACCATTCTCCAGGAAAAAGTGGGGAGATGGTTAATTGACTCACGTAAGTAGACAGCTTTGGTTTTAACTACAGACCATAATTTGAATCCAGTACAATTCTTAGCCAACACTAGATCAATATGGATTAGAACATTATTGTTCCGAAGTAATAGACTTACAAACTAAAATAAGACCTGATTTGAAGGAACACCCCCTTGAGAAAGGAGAGGCAATTTTTATAGATGGTTCTTCTGTGGGGGGGAGCACAGAAAAACATACCAAAGAGATCCTGGAAGCACTGAGGTCTGCCTCGAAGCTGATCTGTTCAAACTTGTGAATTATATGCACTAAATCAAGTTGTATGTATTTTGGAAGGACACAGATTCCAGATATGTGTTTGGGATAGTGCATTTTTTTGGCAAAATATGGGTGGAAAGAGGAATGATAACAGCAAGGGAAAGGAATTAGTACCTGAAACTCTAATAAAGGAAATAATGAGTTCCATACAAATCCTAGAAAAATAAAAGTGACACATGTGAATGCACACCAGAAAGGAGAATCAGTAGAAGAAATTAATGTATTCACTGAGAAAGAACAGAGAGTTACAATAAATAGGAGGACAGGAAGGGAGGGCGGGAAAGTGGTTTCTCCCAGATGGAAGACAAATAATAAGCAAACCAATTGCATGAGAATTGTTAGAAAAACTACATGAAGGAAGTCATTGGGGAATTCAAGCCATTGTAGATGAACTTTTAAAATGTTACAGTTGTATTGAAATAAATCCTGTGGTAAAATCAATTATAGGTAAATGTTTAATTTGTAAAAAGGTGAATAGACAAGCTGTCAGGAAACAACAGATGGGTGAAAGGCCACCAGTGCTAAAACCCTTTAAGTGTATTCAAGTGGATTTTAGAATTGCCAAAACAGGGGAGAGTAAAATATTTATTGGTCATAATAGACCACCTAACAGGGTGGGTGGAAGCTTTTCCCTGCAGTAATGCTACAACAACAGTAGGTCAAGAGTATTGTTAGATCAAATTAATATTGGAAACACATGCCATTGACTAAATGTCTTCCTTTAGCCCTATTGAGAACAGACCCAACCTAGAAAGGACATTGTATTATTGAAACAATATGTACATAAACTGTCCAGATATTTTGATTTCCTCAGGAAACAAGAACTTTTGGCTCAAACTCCATCTTTGGAGTTTCCAGTCCATAAATTCCACCACAGTGATTTCGTGCTGATCCAGAGCTGGAAGGAAGAGAAGTTAAATGGGAAGACCATTCCAAGTACTACTCACCTCCAAAACCACAATCAAATGCCTTCTGGGAATCCAGGAATACAAGGGCTATTTGTTTCTCTGGGTGGGCTTCGTAATATTGCAGAACATCTAGCACAATTCTTAAATTATTCCTAATTTGCCTATTAGGGAGAAATCCATTTTGATCCTTGTGGATATATTCATTCAAAATTCTTTTTAGTCTATTTGCTATAATAGTGGCAAATATTTTATAATCAGTATTTAACAAGGAAATTGGCCTGTAATTTTGTATCAATCGGGCTTCTGAATCTTCCTTTGGGATCAACAAAATCAGTGCCTCCCTCCATGAGTCGGCATTTTGGCTGCAACCAGTACCTCATTATATAATTCCACCATTAAGGGACCTATTTATTCTTCTATTATTTTATAAAGTTCCCGTGGGATACCATCTGGACCTGGGATTATTTTTCTGGGATCCTATTGCTAATTTCAATTCAGTCCACATAATATCTTTAGTTAAAGACTCTTTCATTTCCTCCTCAATTACCCTATCTTTTACTTCTCCAAGATAATCCCTTATGAAATCCTCATCCATCTTCTTTTTGTACAGATCTTCAAAATATTTATATACAATTTCTTTTTTCTGTTCTATACCATAATGGCTATGGTCGATAGATTAATCTCTTCTCCTTTTCCTTTTTAAATCTGTAAGAAAGCCATCTCCCTGGTTTGTTGGCCTGTTCAAAGTATTTCTGTCTAGTAATATTCAGATTTTTAATCATTTCTTCTTGTTCTATTAGGTGAAGATTGTGCTTGGTTACTATCATCTGATTTTGCAAACTAACGTCTTTTGGTGTATTTTGTAGTTAGTCTTCTAATTCCTCAATTCTTTGTTGTAATTTATTTTGTTGGGCATATTTTTCTTTATTTCTTTTTGCAATATATCATATTGTAATCCCCCTTATAACTGCTTTCATAGTATCCCATAAGTTCTGTATAGTAGTGTCATCATTATTATTTTCACTCAGAAAATAGTTTTGTTCTTCTTTAAGTCTTTTAATAAATTCTTTGTCTTTTATTAATTGGGTATTTAAGGTCCACCTTTTCCTTGTCTATTTTTCCAAATTATCTGAAGGGGATTGTGGTGTGCCCACACGTTTGGTAGAATTTCTATCTCTTCAATTTCATTTTATTTATTGTGTGTTTTTAGTAGGCTGTACACCGCCCCGAGTCCCTTTTTGGGAGAGGGAGTGGTATAAAAGTTTAATTAATAAATAATAATAAATTTGCCAATTCTCCATTCATCCAACCCATATCAATCCGTGTCCACAGTTGATGTGGATTTGAATAGAACATGAATTATTTTTTATCCGCGTTTAGCTCCCTCCAAATGTCTATCAGGTTTAGTTCGGCCATCATTTCTAAATATGTTTTTGGTAATTCTCTCTTCTTCTTCCCTCCACCCCCCTGCCCCCCCAGCTACTATGATCTTTTTGAAGGTCTACTATGGCATTAAAGTCCCTTATAATGCAAATATTGCTTTTTTCTAATCTTGCTATTTTTTTCATGTAGATTTTTAAAGAATTCTTTTTGGTTTTCATTGGGAGCGTAAATTAAAACTAATAAGGTTGGCTTTAGATTGATCCAGACTTGTAAAACCAGAATTCTTCCATCGGGATCTGTCAGAATTAAATCTGCATTCATATTATCTTTAACATATATAGCTATCCCTTTCTTTTTCCCTGAATCTGCAGGTGCAATAAACAATTTCCCTAGCTTAGGACATTCTATGTATTTTTGATTTTCTAATGTGTGTTTCCTGTAAGCATGCTATATCCGCGTTCTGTTTAATGAATTTAGCTAATATTCTTTTCCTTTTTGTTTCTGAATTTAGGCCATTTATATTAATAGATAATATTTTCTCCTCTTCCATTTTTCTTAATTAAGTCTCACTCTTTGTCTTGTAGTTGCTCTAGTTTCTCTTTGTATCTGATAGACTGTCCTACTCCCTTCTTCTTCTTGTTGGGTTATTTTTACATTTCCTTGATTCCTGTCTCTATTTCTTTGTTGACCTTGGTCTTCTTGGGAGTTAGATTCTAGTTCATCTTTGCTACTATGATCTTCCTGTCCCACTAAACATTCATAGAATTCTTGAACTTTTTCCAGGTTATCTATTTTAATTTTCCTCTCCTCCCACGTAATTAACATCCCTTCCAGGACTAACCATTTAAATGAAATATCTTTTTGGTTCAGTTACACCACCAAGAATTTATAATCACGTCTTTGTTCTCTTCCCCTTCTTGGAATTTGCTTGAGAACTTGGACCTCTTTACCTTTGTATATAATTGCTTTTTCTCTAGTCAGCTTGTATAGATAATGTTGCGGACCTTCCTTCTTGCAAACCTTACATGAACTTCCTTTGGGTGCTTATGACGTCTTGCATAACTTGTGCTGACTCTCTAAACATCATCCAACTCTTTCAAAATATCATCTTTGTCCTTCTTTAGTGTTTCAGCTTGTATTTCAGCCATCACCTGTTCCAAATTTTCCTCTTTAGATTCCACTATGTGCTGGAATCTCAAGTATGATCTGGCCTTATCCAACTCTAAATAGATCAGTGAGTCTTCCATTTCTTTGCTAACATTCTTTAAGTATGGGTCTACCATCTCCAGCTTCATTTCTGTTTGTTCTGTTCTTTTCTTCACCTCTTTGATTGTGAATTCATTTTTCTCCAAGGCTTGTTTTATTGATACCACTTTCTTGTCTAACTTAGAGATATTTAATTTCATTTCTGATTTAGTTTCCCCATCTCTTCTTTTAACTCATTTATATCCGCTCTCATCTCGGTATGGTTTTTGACCATTATTTCTTGTAATTTCAACAATAATTCTTGTAAGGTGAGCAGAGTCATCTGAATATTAGTACTTGTGATGGAAGTTTGCTTCTCCGATGGTAGCATTTCTTCAATTGTTTTTTTGGACATAGGTGAAGCTGTTGCCGACAAAGTTGTTAGCATAGGGATAGTCTTCTTTCTGGCCTTGTGTATTGTAGTGGTTATGCTAGTCATTTCTTTTAGTATATCTTTCTGTTTTTGTACTATATTATAGACGTTGTCCCAAATCAGCATTCAGTAATAGGTGGTAAGTAAAAGGATTAGCCAATTAAATAGTAAGCATCTAAATTTCTTAGGTCATTAATAAATAAAACAATATTGTAAGTATTATCAATATGCAAATTCAAATATATAGATGTCTAGTGTCTAATAATTGTATATCAATATGCATATATATCTTATAGTTAATCCTGTCTCTAATCATATATACAAATTACTATATATAAATCTTAATAACAATGAAACAATATTATAAATATTTATAAGTATAAATAGAACTGAATTGACATCAATGTAAAGCAATTAATTAATTTAAAAATATGTTCAGATATTAATATGTGCTAATTAATGTTATTATTATTTTTACTATTTTGATGGCTTCCCTAATTATTCTCTTGTTGAAGTGTTCAGTATTGGAGATCAATTTGGTTCCCTCAAAAATTATTTCATGTCCTGTGGCTTTAATGTGCTGGAAAAGGGAAAAGGAAATAGAGAAACACTCCCATAACATGAATAAATGGGATGATGCCTCCCACCTATCAGACATTGGAAACTAGCCCTTATTAACAAACGAGTCCCAGCCACGAAAACCAACAATGGAACCAAAACAACACCTGACGCCACCACCAATCTCCCTCACCAGACTCAAACCCAAACCCACCCCATAGACGAAAGGCAACCACCATCCAGAAACCAGGCCATGGCTGCATCACCAGCTGCCACACACCGACCCCCAAACCAAGCAAATTGACACACGCCATGAACACAGAGCCAGGCCTCAAACTCAGAGCCAAACCAAAACCCGGAACATCACATCACAGCCACCTGCTCAGGATATCACATCACAGAACTCAGGAGGCTACACCACAAAACCTCAGGATGTTGCAACACAGCCAACGATCCAGGAGATTACAATACAAGACCCAGGATGTCACAAGATTAGAATTCAGAAGGTCATCACGCAGCCCATTACCCAAGTCGTTACAACACAGGAGGCTGATAGACACACAGCTAATACCTCAGTACCACACATGTTCTTAAGAAAAAGCCAGCCAATCTGCAAACATCTACTCCATCAACCAATCAAGAAATGACAACATAGCCAACCTCCTCACCATATATATAGGGAGACAGCAGCTGCGATCATACTTTGCACAACACAGCCAACCTCCCCACCAATATATATAGGGAGACAGCAGCTCCAATCACATTTTGCTCACACAAGCAGAAAGCTGAAAGCACCAGCATGAAGATGGCAAGTGAGATCTCGTCGAAACATTGCCAAGATAGTCTCAATCTTACATGGGAAAAGACCCGAACACGCCAAGACCTGCACACCTGTACCCGTGAAAATCTACGAAAACAAATATATAGATAGACAGATAGACAGACAGAGATAGAGATATATATGGTGAATATAAATATAGATGTAACAACTAAATCAACTATGTTAAGTCACAATTGCAATAATCAGTTATCAGCCCTTATAATCAAATTTCTTGTTCCAAAATTTATGGTTGAATAGACTTACTAAGCTTATTAACTTCTCTTATCCAAAAATACACATTTTATACTTCAGTTAATACAATATTGGATTACTCATCTCTTGACTGCAATTAATTTCTAATCAGTCTATAAACTGGAAAACTATAAAGACATACTGGCAAAAGCAAGAAAAAGGAAAAGGGGAAAAAGTATTAAAGCAATTGTTCAGTAGTCCATCCTTAATTCTTTCTAACACAGAGAGTTCTCAAAAGTTAGCACATTTCATCTCCGAAAAAATGCTGAGTAATGTCTCTGGCTATTCATTGTCTCAGATAAATCCGCTACTTCCGCTCTTCCTCTCATCTCAAATACTCTTTGAAAGTCAGTTTTTACAAGATGAAATCAGTCAATTCCGCTGTTTCACCTCTGAGTATTACAACTTTTTGGAATTAGCATCTAATTTAGCCTCTCTAGCCTTCTAGATCTTCTCAATTTGCTCATTGCAATCCCCATCCTCTTTGGACATCTCTCGTGCCCCTGTCACTTTCTATTTGACCTTGCCTCTGCTTCCTCACCGTTTTCTGGGGACTCCAATCAAATTCTCAGCTATTATCTATGAGTCTTCTTTCACGCTCTATAACAATCGCAATCTCACTTGCACAATCTCTTCTTTGGTGCCTGCCACAATCTGTCAGTCACTCACTTCCTCCTACAGCTGGCTGTCTGGACTTTGGGGCTGCCATTAATGAATGACAGCCTCTTGATTGCTGGGCTCTAAAGGGTCTCTCTTTGGTGTGGATAGGGTCGCCTACCCCCACACCGCGCCTCGAGTATCCCCACTCTGGCACGCTTCTCTACGGACTTAGTGTACCCCAAAGGATCGTTGCAGCAATAAGTAAGGGGGATGAAGAACTGAGAGCAGACTTCACCATCTCTCTTCATACTTATATCACCACTAGAAGTTGGAAAACAGTTTTAAACTGCCCACTAGGAAATTTCCAATTTAAGGCCTCCAAGGGCCCATGTAGTGTCCATGCAATTGATCAACAATGTGCTGCATGAGCACATGGGTCCTTGTGCACTTAAATGACATCCTCATCTTCACTGCGACCATGGAGAAGCATGTTAAATAGGTCTGCCAAGTACTTAAAAAACTTTTAGCAGCACACCTATATCCAAATGCGAATTCCAGAAGACCTGCCTGGTGAAAGGATCAAAATGGACCCTTAAAAAATCAGAGCTATTTTGGCAGGGCAATCCCCTCAGACTTGCAAACAACTTCAAAGCTTCCTGGGGTCTGCTAATTTCTACCGGCAATTTATTCCGTCCTTCATAGAAATAGCCCTTCTAATCACTGAACTACTAAAAATGGGAGAGGGAAAGTAAAACTTCAACCAAGTCAATCCCTAAAATGGATCCTAAAATGCCAAAAAGATTTCGAGACTCTAAAAAGATTCTTTGTCACAGAACTGGTACTCAAACACCCTGGGTGAAGAGAGCCATTTGTTGTCCAAGCAGATGCCAGTGACATAGCAGTGGCCACAGTCTTCCTTCAGAGAAACCCGAGGGAGGATCTGCAGCTGTGTGCACACCCCTCCTGGAAGCTTACTGAGGCTGAAAGGAGGTAGACAGTGTGGGAAAAAGAAGCCTATGCAGTCCATTGGGCTCTGCTAATGTGACATCACTTCTTGGAAGGAAGTAAATTGTATTTTGAAGTAGGACTGATCACAAAAGCCTGGAGGCACATAGGAACCCACAGAAACTTTCACCTAAGAAAGTTCAATGGCTTTAACTTCAACTTGAAGAACATCCTGGGAGGAAAATCTTTTAGCAGATGCTCTGTCACGAATGCCAAAATACAACAGATAGTGCAAGGAGGCAATCCATGCCATGATTCCTGTCCCACAGAAAGCAACCCAAGCTATGACTGGACAACAAACATGAAAACAATAAGCTACAGGAGGGAACCTGATCCAAACTGTTGTCCAACCCTTGATACAGAGACAATTAAAAGTTACTAACCTCCAGAGAGGGACTAGCCTGTAAAGGGTCTAAACTGTATGTTCCCAATGCTCTTCACCTTCAAGTGCTCCAAAGCAGCCACAACACAAAGCAAGCAGGACACTTTGGATTCCTAAATACCCTATACTTGGCGAGGAGGCAATTTTGGTTGCCAGGGATGAAGAGAGATGTTGAGATCTATGTTGTGCGGTTTGTGCCACCATGAAGAAGCAACCAGGAAAGCTTCCTGAACTCCTCCAACAAGTGGCCAACCCATTCCGTCCATGGGAAGAGATTGCCATGGATTTTATAGTGGGGCTTCCGGAAAGTGGGGAAAACACTGTCTTCTGGACAGTGATTGACGTCTTCTCTAAGCAAGCTCATTTCATAGCCTGCCCCAGTCTCCCTTCAGCCCATAAGCTAGCCAAGTTATTCTTAAAACACATATACCACCTGCGTGGGGTCCCTAGGAGGATTATCTCAGATCGAGGGGTTCAATTTACAGTTATGTTCTGGAGGGAATTAATTAAGTCAATTGAATCTTCCCAAGGGCTTAACTCAGCTTTTCATCCAGGTATGAATGGTGCAGCTGAAAGAACTAACCTGGTGATAGAACAATATATGACGTGCTATGTCAACTACCAACAAACCAATAGGCAGACTTACTGCCCTTTGCAGAGATAGCATACAATAATGTATGGAAAGGGAGAGAGCACCAGTACCCTGTTCCAAATAACCACAGGAATGGAGTTTGTCCCCATGCCTGACCTTCCCCAGGAACTATCCTCCTCTGTGTTCTTCACCGAATGGATGGAGTCACTGGAAAGCATGGCAAAATGTGAAGCAGGCTGTCAATGAGACACAAAAACCCAGAAAGCTCAAGCCGAAAAAGCACTGATCCCCTCAACTACCATTCTGAATCATGGATAAGATTTACCTCTCCACCAAATATTTGAAGTTAAAACTGCCTTGCAAAAATTTCTAGGGACTTTCCTGATTGTGAGAATCATTAACTCTGTTAACTATAGAACTAAAACTCCCCCACCTACTAGGGAAAGTGCATCCAGTTTTTCTTAGCAGTTTGTTGAGACCAGTAATTGGGTCATAGCTGAGGCCAAGAACCTGGGCAGCTCCGAAACTGATCGTAGTGCAAGGGAAAACCCATTATGAAGTAAAAAGGTTTTAGATTCCAGATTGTATAAGAGAAAGTTACAATAACTAGTACAGTGGAAGGGATATCTTTTCAGAAGCCACCTGGGTCAAAAGTAAGGATGTGAAAATGGATCAATTAACTAAAAAATCCCACGACAAGTACACTCAGAAATCAAAACAATTTCTTGGGGATGGGATGGGAGGGTGAGGGTGAACTAATTCTTTCTATGCTTACACTTCCAAGAACCTTTTTTGATTTAAGGGGGAAAATCTGAATGTCAATTCTGAATTGAATCTGACCGAAACCATCTTTTGCTACTTCACAGTTGTTTCATAATTGCTTCACTCTAAGGGGATGAGGGTACATAGACTGTCTGCAGACACAACAACGAACCTTCACATGGGAACCAAGGTCATCCCAACAAGTGGCAGTTGAATGAAGAGAGGAGTGATTGAGAAGCCTGCCGATTATTTTAATTGGATAGTGTGACTTGGGGACAATTGGGAAGGGAGACAGTTATTCTTTTAATTATTCTATTTGTGCAGGAAACGTGAGTTGGTTTTCACTAGTGTGCTGATAGGATGTATCCAATAAACATGTTCTTTGAGGGACTTGCCTGCCTTGGAGTTCTGATTTCTTTGGATGCATTACTCAGAATGCTGACATCGACAGCTTTGTTATTTTACCTCGTATCCTGCTATATGAATATACCACAAAAGCATTAAAGGTTTAGGTAGTTAAGCAATCTTCCCTCATCCAAGGTTACCTGAATGTGAAAAATTAGCAATCTCTTTTCTACTCACTTTCTGCTTCCTTCACAAGCAGCCAGCAGATCCTCCCACAACTTCTGGGAATTTGAAATGCCTTAGGCACACAACCAGCTGAATGACCTTGAGCAGAACTTTATTTATTTTTATTTATTTTTATTTTAATCGCACTTTTATATCGCTCCCTCTCCCAAAAAGGAACTCGGGGCGGTGAACAGCCCACTAAAAACATACAATAAAAATATAATAAATACAATTAAAAATAAATTAAATAACCAAATCGGCTGTCTATTAAAATTTAAGTTAAAAATTAAAACTAATAAAACCCTAATTTAATTAATTAAAACCAAAAAACATAGTTACTGGGCCAGGCCGGCCTGTTCAAAAAGCAGGGTTTTTACTGCGCGCCGGAAGGTCAGAATATCCGTCATAGCCCGTATCTCCGGGGGGAGATCATTCCATAGGGAGGGAGCTCCCACAGAGAAAGCCCGAACTCTCGGGGCCACCAGCCGACAACGGTCAGGCGGCGGCACCCCAAGTAGGGCCACCCTGTGGGAGCGTACTGGGCGGCGGGAGGTTGTTGATGGCAGCAGGCGGTCCCGTAAGTACCCAGGTCCCGAGCCATGGAGCACTTTAAATACCATCAGTACCACCTTGAATCGAATCCGGTAGGCCACAGGAAGCCAGTGCAGCCTGCGGAGAAGTGGTGTTACGTGTGCGCTTCGAGGGGTGCCCACGATCACCCGCGCGGCTGCATTCTGAACTAACTGCAACCTCCGGAGACTCTTCAAGGGGAGCCCCATGTAGAGAGCATTGCAATAATCCAAGCGGGAGATAACGAGGGTGGAGGTGACTGTGCGAAGTGCGCCCAGATCCAGAAAGGGCCGCAACTGGTAAATCAAACGAATCTGATAAAAAGCCCCCCTGGCGACGGCTGCAATATGTTCTTCCAAAGACAGCCGTACATCCAGGAGGACACCCAAGTTGCGTGCCCTTTCCACGGGGGTCAAAACCTCTCCCCCCACGGCCAGCGAAGGAATAAGCTGGCTGTATCTGGGCGCAGGAAACCACAGCCACTCGGTTTTGGCCGGGTTGAGACGAAGCCTGTTACGACCCATCCAACCCCGCACGGCCTCCAGGCACCGGGTCATCACTTCGACGGCTTCGTTGGGGTGGCCCGGGGTGGAGATGTACAGCTATGTATGTGATATTGATTCAAAAGAAAAGTCTGATTGCTATATGAATGTAAATGTGTGATAAGCCCTGAGGCTCACAAGAAAGGGTGTTCCTGAGACTTTTGTGCTGACACCCCAGAGAGAGAGAGATTTCCTTTTGTATAAAAGCGACAAGGTTTCGATGTTGTTATTGTTAAGACAAATGTTGTATATAAATGCCTCATGGTGGGAAAGATATTTATGGGAAAAACGTGTGATTTAATAAAGCTAGAGAGAAAGGGAGGGAGAAATGGAGAAAAGTATTTTGTTCAAAAGAGGGAAGACTTTTGTGTAGTTGAAATATTTTCCCTATCTCTACCCCCCTTCTGTCAGCTCATTATGCAAGGACTTTTGCTTTGAAAGAAAGAAGGAGGAAATGGAAGGGGTGAGGCTAGCCTGATGCTCGTTTTACACATTTTTTTCTGTTCTCTGCTGAGAGGGAGAAGCATTGCTGAATGTGGCAGCTATGCTGATATGCTTTCTTTCCTGCTCTGAAGTGTGATTTTGATTTTAGTTTGATTCAAATATATTTCAGAGCAGTGACCCAAAAATACTTCAATTAAATGGTTGTTTTATTTCTGAGGTTGCTAGTTTTCTTGTTTTTTGTTTACATCTTTTATGTATGTGCATTTTGAATACATCCTATGGAATATTTATTTATTATTTAAATTTATATACCGCCCTTCTCCCAGGGGACTCAGGGCGGTGTACAGCCCATCTAAAACCCACAAATATACAAAAATTTAAAAAGTATTAAATTAATCGGCTGATAAATGAGACTAAAAAGACCCCCCCCCTTAAAACCCCAATTTAAAATTAAATGCTATGGAGACCAAATTAAAACCATTATCTCAGCCCAGGCCGGCCTGCTCAAAGAGCCAGGTCTTCAACGCGCGCCTGAAGGCCCTCAGGTCCGTGCCGGTACGGAGCTCCGGTGGCAGAGTATTCCAGAGGGCGGGGGCACCCACAGAGAAGGCCCTACCCCTCGGCACCGCCAGACGACACATAGCGGCCGACGGCACCCGGAGCAGACCCTCTCTGTGGGAACGCACCGGCCTGTTGGAGATCACTGGCAGAATGCGGTCCTGGAGGTAACCTGGTCCCATGCCATGGGTCGCCCTAAAGGTCAAAACTAGAACCTTAAAGCGAACCCGGAGAGCCACCGGCAACCAATGCAACTCGCGCAGGAGAGGCGTCACATGGGCGCTACGCGACGCCCCCATAATCACCCGCGCGGCTGCATTTTGCACCAGCTGGAGTCTCCGGATGCTCCCCGCAGGGAGCCCCATGTAGAGGGCATTACAATAGTCCAGGCGAGAAGTGACAAGGGCCTGAGTGACCGTGCGCAAGGCGTCCCGATCCAGGAAGGGCCGCAACCGGTAGATCCGACGGATCTGATGAAACGCCCCCCTGGAGACGGCAGCGATGTGATGTTCAAGCGACAGCCGTACATCCAGGAGGACACCCAGGTTGCGAGCCCTCTCTGCGGGGGGGCAGAACTTCCCCCCCGATAGCCAGCGAAGTTGTCAGCTGGCTATATCGGGGCGCCGGAAACCACAGCCACTCGGAATATTGTTTGTAGAAAAGTAGAGAGGAGTTAGAAACTACAAATGTAGCAAGAGGGATAAATATTTAAGGCATGTGATTAATGATAGTAGTAGAACTGAAGGAATTGAAGAGATTTCTGGATTGCCTAGAATAAATAATTATGCTATTTTGAGCCTACTATTACCCAGATAAGGAAAAGGCTTTTGTGGATTTTAGCCCAGAAGTGGGAAGGCAAAATATAGCTGGTTGCCTTGTGGATATTTCCTTGGGGAAAGGATTGCTTCTCAAGAAAGAGATGGACTTTTGGCAGGGGTGGGATTCTACCAATTCAGACCAGTTTGGTAGAACCAGTTTTTATGATTTTCAGTAGTTTGGAGAACCGGTAAAACGGGCCCCTGGTTGGTCCCGCCCCTCTCCACCCGCTTCTTCCCTCCCTACCCAATCAGTCCTTATTGTGCATGTGTGACATTGCATGCATGCGCGACAAGCTGACTGCATTCTAACCCCGCCTGCCCTGCTCTTCCTTATCTCAGCCATATGCCATCGCTGCCTGTAGTCTGCTTTCACCTGCCCACCAGCTATTGCTGTCTGCCTTTCACCATGATCTCCCTACATAAGTGAGGTTTTGCAAGCCCTGGTCATCTACATGTTGCTGCTGTGGCCAGCCCCAGTTGAGTCCCAACACCTGGACCAGCCTAGGCTGCCACCACTGCACTGTTGCACTCATCCTTGACAACGATGCCACCACCACAAGCCCCAGTTGAGTCCCAACTCTCCGGCTGGCCTAGGTCGCCACTGCTGTGCCGCTGCCACTCTCAGCACTCGTGGCCTACCTAGCTGCCCCCCCCTCATCCTGTCTGGCTTGCTTAGCCACCAGCACCACCGATGCAGCACTCACGACTTAGCAATGTTTTCCCCTCCACCTCACTTGCTTGGATTGCTTAGCTGCCAGCGCTGCCCATGTAGGAAAGACAAATGGGAGAGAGAGAGAAAGAAAGAGAGAAGGAAGACAAGAAAGAAAAGAGAAAATTAGAGATTAGAGAGATTAGAGAGAGAGTTAAGATGGCGACCGGAGGTCAGCTGGAAGAGCTCCTCCGCGATATCCGAACGGGGCGTTGAGTTCCCCCCCCCCGGATCCTCCTCACCTGTGGCAGGGGTGGCGAGGGGACCCGTAGGGGGGTGGGCAGCCCCCGCGGTCAAGACGCGATGCCGAGGGACTGCGCTCGGCGCCCAGCGGCTCGGCGTTTGGCGAGGGACTGCGCTCGGCGCCCAGCGGCTCGGCGTTCGGCGAGGGACTGCGCTCGGCGCCCAGCAGCTCGGCGTTCGGCGGCGCAGTGTTCAGCGGCCCATATTCGGCGTCCGGCGGCCTGACTCCTGGCGGTTTTAGTGGCTCGAGCTCGGTACTTGATGGCCCGGCGTTCGGCGGCTCGCTGAGTTTTCCCCCCCCGGATCCTCCCCACCTGTGGCAGGGGTGGAGAGGGGTCCCGTGGGGGGGTGGGCAGCGTTCGGACCATGACGTGACGGGTCCGGCGCTGCGTCCAGCGGATTGTATTCGCCGCCGGACCGCTTGGCGTTGGGCGGCTGGCGCTGTGCCCAGTGGACTGCGTTTGCTACCTGGCGGCTTGGCGTTTGGCGGCTCAGCGTCTGATGGCCTATGTTCCACCTTTATGTTGGCCTCCAGCAATTCTATCAATTTCATCAGCTCGAGCCTGGCGCCTGATGACCTGGCGTTTGGCGGCCCGTTGGGTTTCCCCTCCCCCGGGTCCCTCCCACCTGTGGCAGGGGTGGTGAGAGGACCCGTGGGGGGGGGGCAGTGTCCGGGCTATGGCTTGGCAGGTCTGGCGCTGCGCCCAGTGGTTGTCGGCTGGCTCCTCAGGAGATGGCGTTTGGCGATCTGGAGGGGGCTTGGAGTTCCCCCCCCTTTGGGTCCTCCCCGCCTGTGGCAGGGGTGGTGTGGGGACCCGGGGGGGAATGGGCAGCCCCCGTTGTAAAGGCCCCAGCTGAAATTAGATTTGCCGCTGCGTTTTGGGCGGCTGGAACTGGACTCGAGGGACAGCTGCCGGGGCGGCCGGAGGACTGTCGCTGTGGCGGCTGGAGGACTGCCGCTGGAGCTGGGGCTGGGGCCCTTGTAAGGGCCCCAGCTGAAGTTAGAGTCATCTCCGTGGTCCGGGCGGCTGGAGTTGAGGCCGGAAAATGGCCGCCACAGTTGGAGCCGGGACGACTGGTGGACTGTGGCTGTTGCCGGAGCTGGGACCGGAGAGCTGCCCCTATAGCTGGAGCCGAGGATGGAGGATTGCCCTCACCCGTTTGGAGGCGGCAGGGGCGGCCTGGACTTGGAATTGGCCAACGAAAAGAGAAGACCCAGCCCGGGACATCTTATTCTATGAGTGATCTATGGGCCCTGAGACATGTCCCCCTGTCTCGGGAATGGCCCTCTACTCTCTAGAGGGCCCATCTCAAGGACGGATTATGGAATCCGGAGAGATGGTGGGCTTTTAAGAAACGTGGGAGGGGGGGGTGTTTGATTAAATTTTTAGTTAGGTTTTTAAAGGGGTTAGGTAGGTCCGGGCGGGTGTTGGGGGACAACTCGCCGGAGGCTGGGACCAGGCCGGGGGTTGAGCGTGGCCGGGAGAGTCATAATCCGGACAGGACTGTATTAAGGATGGGGGGGGTCATTGGGGAGGGTGGAATTAAATCGATTGATACGGTGAGCGGGAGGGGCAGATTTGGCGGTTGTAGGGGGCCACATTCTGTGTTGGGAGCGCGCCCCCGCTGTTTACTTGCTGTGGCGCGCTCCGACCCCCTTGTCATCTCCCGTTCCCCAGGGGGTTTGAGCAATCGGGCCCTGGGCCTTCGGCTGATGCTGTGTAATGCCAGGTCCGTCGTTAATAAAGCCCCCCTCATCCATGATTTGATCTGTGAGGGGGGCGCGGACCTGGTGGGAGTTACCGAGACCTGGCTGGGCCAAGAGGGGGGAGTCCCTCTGGTGGAGATGTGCCCAGCCGGGTTTCGGGTTTTTCATCGGCCGAGGGCCCAGGGGAGGGGAGGGGGGGTCGCGGTAGTTATTAAGGAGGATCTGTGTCCGAGGGAGGCCACTGTATCTCAGACGACCGGGTGTGAGCTCCTTTTCGTGAAGTTCGGTTCCACGGTTCAGGTGGGCTTGCTGGTCGCATACCTGGCTCCCTGCTATGCGGCAGCGGCCCTGCTTGAGCTCCTTGAGGTTATAGCTGGCGTGGCGGTTGGGACCCCCAGGCTTATGGTCATGGGGGATTTCAACCTGCCATCTGCCGGCGGTACCTCGGGGATTGCCCAGGAGTTCATGGCTTCCATGACGGCCATGGGCCTGACCCAGTTAATTCGGGACCCTACTCACGTGGGAGGTCACACCTTGGATTTGGTTTTTGTCTCTGATCAGTGGCAGAGTGATCTGGGTATAGGGGATATAGTTGTGGAACCCCTGTCATGGACGGATCACTCGCTCCTGAAGCTCGACTTCCGTTCCGTGCCCCCTGACCGCAGGGAGGCGGGGCCATTAAAATGGTACCACCCCAGGCGCCTGATGGACCCTGATAGGTTCCTGACGGAGCTTGGGCCATTTCCCGAAGCTCATTCACACGACTCGGTTGAGGGCTTGGTCGCCACCTGGGATAGGGTGGCTGCTGGGGCCCTTGACTGAGTCGTGCCCTTGCGGCCTCTGACCCAGTGCCGATCCCATCTGGCTCCCTGGTTTTCTGAGGAGCTAAGGGAAATGAAGCGCCGGAAAAGACGCCTAGAGAGCAGTTGGAGGTCCAGCCGCTCTGGGTCTGACCGAACACTACTGCGTTCTTATATTAAGACGTATCTAGTGGCAATAAGGATGGCGAGGAGGTCTTACCTCTCCACCCTTATCGCGTCCGCGGAAAACCGCCCAGCCGCCCTGTTTAGGGTGACCCGCTCCCTCCTGGAGGTGGGAGCGCGGGAGGACCCCTTACAGGGACGGGCTGAGGAGTTTTCTAGGTTTCTGCAGGACAAAATCGCTCAGATCCGGAGCGAACTGGACTCCGACTGGCCATCTCCGGGTGGGGGGGTGGGGGTGGATATCGGTGGAGTTGGTTGGGTTGAGTTCGACCCTGTTACTTTAGAGGATGTGGACAGGATACTGGGGGGGCTTAATGCCACCACCTGTTTGTTGGACCCGTGTCCCTCCTGGCTGGTTTTGGCCACTCGGGAGGTGACACGAGGCTGGTTCCAGGGTATTATAAACGCTTCCTTGAGGGAGGGGCTGCTACCTGCTGCCTTGAAAGAGGCGGTGGTGCGGCCCCTCCTCAAGAAACCGTCCCTGGACCCAGCACTGTTATCTAATTATCGTCCCGTCTCCAACCTTCGTTTTGTTGCGAAGGTTGTTGAGAGTGTGGTGGCACGTCAGCTCCGCAGTGCCTGGATGAAGCGAGTTATCTTGACCCCCTCCAATCGGGTTTCAGGCGCGGGCACAGCACGGAGACGGCTTTGGTCGCGTTGGTTGATGATCTCTGGAGGGCTCGGGACAGGGGTTGTTCCTCTGTCCTGGTCCTATTAGATCTCTCAGCGGCTTTTGATACTGTCGACCACAGTATCCTATTGCGGCGGTTGGAGGGGTTAGGAGTGGGGGGCACCGTGTTACGGTGGTTCACCTCCTTCCTCTCCGACCGTTCGCAATTTGTGTTGACAGGGGGGCAGAGGTCGGCCCCGAGGCCCCTACTATATGGGGTTCCTCAGGGGTCGGTGCTCTCGCCCCTGCTGTTCAACATTTATGTGAAGCCGCTGGGTGAGATCATCCGTGGCTTCGGGGTGGAGTTCCATCAGTACGCTGATGATACTCAGCTGTACATCTCCACCCCGGGCCACCCCAACGAAGCTGTCGAAGTGATGTCCCGGTGCCTGGAGGCCGTGCGGAGTTGGATGGGTCGTAACAGGCTCCGGCTCAACCCGACTAAAACCGAGTGGCTGTGGTTTCCTGCGCCCAGATACAGCCAGCTGGTTCCTTCGCTGGCCGCGGGGGGAGAGGTTTTGACCCCCGTGGAAAGGGCGCGCAATCTGGGTGTCCTCCTGGATGTGCGGCTGTCTTTAGAAGAGCATATTGCAGCCGTCGCCAGGGGGGCTTTTTATCAGATACGTCTGATTTACCAGTTGCGGCCCTTTCTGGATCTGGGCGCACTTCGCACAGTCACGTCCGCCCTCGTCATTTCCCGCCTGGATTATTGCAATGCTCTCTACATGGGGCTCCCCTTGAAGAGTCTCCGGAGGTTACAGCTGGTCCAGAATGCAGCCGCGCGAGTGCTTGTGGGTGCCCCTCGGAGCTCCCACGTTACACCGCTGCTTCGCAGGCTGCACTGGCTTCCTGTGGCCTACCGGATTCGATTCAAGGTGGTACTGATGGTATTTAAAGCGCTCCATGGCTTGGGACCTGGGTACTTACGGGACCGCCTGCTGCCATCGTCAACCTCCCGTCGCCCAGTACGCTCCCACAGGGTTGCCCTGCTTGGGGTACCGCCGTCTGGCCGTTGTCGGCTGACGGCCCCGAGAGTTCGGGCTTTCTCTGTGGGGGCTCCCTCCCTATGGAATGATCTTCCCCCGGAGATACGGTCTATGACGGATATCCTGACCTTCCGGCGCGCGGTGAAAACTTTATTTTTTAATCAGGCCGGCCTGGCCCAGTAACTGTGTTTTAGGTTTTTAATTAAATTTTAATTGGGGTTTTTAGTTTTTAACTTTTAAATTGAATCTGAATTAGACAGCCGGATTAAATTATTTAATTTATTTTTAATTGTATTTATTGTATATCTTGTACGTTTTAGTAGGCTGTACACTGCCCCGAGTCCCTTTTTTGGGAGAGGGGGCGGTATAGAAGTTTAAACAAATAAATAAATAAATAAAAGGGAAAGAAAGAAAAAGGGAGAGAGAAAGGAAGAGAAAGGAAGAAAAGGGATAGACAAAGAAAGGGGGATGGAAGGAAGGGACAGAAAGAAAGAGAAAAGGAAGGAAGGAAGGAAGGAAGGGAGGGAGGGAGGGAGGGAGGGAAGGAGGGAGGAGAAAGTGAACAAGATATATGGATAGATAGATAAATTCATGGAAGGAGGGAGGGAGGGAGGGAGGGAGAAAATGAAGAGAGGAAGGAAGGACACAAACCCTAGCTTCAGAAGACTCTTTGAAGCAGCACAGCAATCTATGGCTGGTTTGCAAAGGATCTCAAGATCATCTAGTCTAACCCCCTGCTCCAGCAGGAGATCCTTACAGAATAATAGAATAGCAGGGTTAGAAGGGTGTGTGTGTGTGTGTGTGTGTGTGTGTGTGTGAAAACTCCAAAAACAAGTCAAGTAGCTCTGAGGAGATCAGTCATAAATTAGAACACTTGCTAAGCAACCGGTCATTAAGCAAGGACCACTTGTATTTGGTTTGCCAGTCACATGGCCACCTGGCCATGCCCATCCAGTCACATAGCCACCAAGCCATGTCCATCAAATTAAGCCACGCCCACAGAACTGGTTGTTACAAAATTTGAATCCCACCCCTGACTTTTGGTCTGGCTAGCTAAAAAGTATTTTAAATTGGACTTGTGCATTATATGCCTTAAATCATCAGCTTTGTAGTTCTCTGAAGTTTGAGACAATAGGATGGCAGTGGTAAATGCATGTGCATGTGGATATGTGATTCCCCTCAAGTGGGAAATTACAGTATTTGTTGATGATAGATTAATATACAGAGAAAATTAAAGTTCTCCTGTGTGAGGAGTGGAGGATGGCATGGCCAGATGATTGCTAGCTAAAGCATAGGCTGGGAAGAAGAAACCAGTAGCATTTTTGTAAAAAATGATGGATCTGGTGGTGTGTGGTTGGCCTTTGTGCATTAATGTTGTTATGTTGTTATTCCAAGAAAATTGAATTGATAGGAATTTAGATCCAGCTGAGTATCTGTCAGAGCATGGTTGTGTGGAGTTAAATACTAAAGTGTGGAAGATAGCCCTACAGAGAGAAGAGTTAATTTGTTTATTGATGTGTTTTCCCAAGTGGAAGACAGAAAAAGGAAGAATAAGTTTGCATTGGTTAATGGAGATATTAAAACTTCCATCTGGATGATCTGAAAACAAGTAGATTTCATAGAAGCAGTTATCATGTTGAAAATAGCACAAATGAGTTGTTGAATTTCTTGGGATGGCAGGGACTGAGAGTTTTGAGAAAAAATTACAGTATATAGCACCTGAGACATCTGATTAGTCATGGAAGTAAGAAGATCAATCCAGAAAGGATTGAGGGGATAGTTAGACAGCCCCTATCAAAGTATAGGAAGGAGGTTCAAAAATGGATGAAGGAATGGAATACCAAGAGTAAAATATATCTATTATGAGGAATATAATAGAGTACATGAGTGAACTTATATGGGAACTAGCATTACATTATATAAAGAAAATATATTTGTAGGGACATGTAAATGATAGCCATGCAAGTGGGGAGAATTTATACATTGTATACAAATAAAGAAAGGGGTCATGCGGAAGCAGGTAGTAGAAGGAAGGGATTCATATGGCCATTCCAAAGAATACAAGTTGATTACACTGAAATGCCAGCAGTGGAACATTGAAGTGTTTGCTGGTGCTAGAGATCTTTTGAATGAATGGGTTGTAGTGTTTCTGTGTGCAAGAGCAAGTGCTCAAATGACTGTACTAATAATAATATAATACCTAGATAGGGATTGGTTGTATTTATAGACTGTGATAAAGGTATACACTTCACTGTCAAGACAGTGCAAAAGAGAATGGAGCAATTGGGGATTAATTGTTAAAGTAATTTGCATAGCTATAGAGGGAGGGAGTGGCTGCATGGAGAAAATGAAATAACCTTTTAAAAAATCAGTAAAAAGATTAATATTGGAGTTCCAGGTTCTCTGGATGAAATGTTTGCCCTTATCCCTAGAAAAGATGTTTTTGTAAAGAACTGTATACTTGGGTTCTCCTTTTCTTTATCTCACCTCAGGAAAAAAGGACTACTAGCTCAATTTGCTGTCTATTGTGATTACCTCCCGGATTTGCTGTTCATAAGTTTCAACCTGGTGACTGGATAAAAAGCTGAGCAAATAGCCAAGCCTGGGACAGGTCTTGCTGAATCCTGCTAACCATTGAAATAGCAATCTGGACAAACGACCCTCCAAATGGACAGTGAAGCAAGGCGCATAAAATCCTTTCACACTTACATTTTTAAAGTTAGATATATACTTAGTTGATGGAACATTGGGAGATTGAGTTGCTTATTTGGCTGGGAGTAATAAACTTTTATATTGTGTTGTCAATTTTTATTAAGAAAAAGATAGTAGACTGGTGTAGACGATATCTGTGGTACAAGAAGGAAGAAGTGGGTGTAAGTCCCCAATAACCAGTTGTAAGTTTTGACAAATAAACTACAGATGTAAGATGGGAGGGGGCCTAGTCCATGTATAACATTGCAACATGAAGCTGATAGTGATAGTGGTTAGTAACCTGTGTAGGGTAAGGATGGAGGCTTTTGATGTATTGCCTAGTTATCTTATGTCATGGCAGCAGCTATGTTTCCATACTGAACCCAACAGTGATAATTACCAGGTGCAAACACCACTGTCATTAATTGAATCCAGAACTGAGATAAGATCCACCTTGGATGATGGATTATCTTTAGGTAGATATCCAAAGCGTAATTGCAAATTTGATGTGGTCACATAGGGATATGTTAAGAAGACTGGAAACTTTGTATAATCAATGTGTTGGATTATATAATTCTTATTCACTTTTCTATATGAGATTTAGAACTTTGGAGGAAGGACTATTTTTACCAATATATTGAACTAAGAAGTACTCAGTTGAAACTTATGTTTTTGCATGGAGACCTTCCATTTATATGGATGTACACTTGGATAATTGGATAGCATACCTTCAAGATCCTAAGGCTCCAATTAGAGCCTTGCAATTTTACTGATTGTGTAAAATATACACAATCAGGAAAGAAATGGGATAAGGATATATGTGTGTGTGTGTGTGTGTGTGTGTGTAAGGTTTTGAGCTGATAATTTTAAATAATAAATAAGGGAGACTAGGATAGATCTATTTCGAGCTGGTTAGCTCTCTTCAGCTAGCCATACCCTTACTGAGATTCGGTATGGCTAGCTGAAGAGAGCTAACTAGCTCGAAATAGATCTATCCTAGTCTCCCTTATTTATTATTTAAAATCATCAGCTCAAAACCTTACACACATATAAACAAAAAGACAACAAAACAAATAGCTTTCTGTCAGTATGGTCTCTGGTGATGAGCCGAAAGACAGAAAAGAAAGCAGTATGCTTTCTCCCTTAATTGGGGCTTAACAGGGTGTTGTAATACAAAGTGTGTATATATATATATATATATATATAATCCTTTATCTCACAAAAGCCTAACACTGTGTATTAATTGAACAAGGCCATTTATGGGCTGAAGCAATCAGCCAGGAATTGGAATATCTGTTTAGATATGGCATTGAAGGGTCTTGGATTCAAGAGTTGCAATGTTGATGGTTGCATATATACTGGAAAGTTACAAGGTGGGGATTGTCAATTATTAGCATTTGTGGGTGGTCTTCGTTTCATTGCAAAAGATGTGTCACAGAAAAAAGAATTTGCTAATCAATTAGAGAAGAAAATGAAATAAAGGATTTGGGTGAAATAAAAAATTATTTCAGTGTAGATACAAAAAACTGAGAAAGGTGGTTATGTTCTCAGTCAAAGAAGGAAATTTGAACAGTTGTTGGAGAGATACAACATGAAGAATTGTAGTTCTGCTCCAACACCTATGAGCACAGATTTTCATAAGTTTGGGTGAGGACAAAAGTGAAACCTGTGATCAAGAGATATATCAGTCAGCAATAGGGAGCCTGTTATATCTGTGACAGTGGTCAAGACCAGACATAGCTTGTGCAGTAAACATTCTAAATTGCTTTACTGCTGCACCAATGCAATTGCATTGGATGGGTAAAAAAGAATTCTCAGGTATTTCAAGGGAACTGTGAACTTGGGTCTTCAAATCCAGGTCTCTGAAGAATTGAAATAGAAATGTTATGTTGATAGTGATTATGCCAATGATGTAAAAACCAGAAAGTTCCATTCTGGGATTGTGGTATTGTTTGGAAGGCCTTTAATTGGTTGGAAGTCCAGAAAACAAACAACTGTAGACATTTCTACTGCAGAGGCAGAATTTATAGCTCTACCTGAACTTTGTTCAGAGGTAACTTGGTATGTACAGCTGTTGCAGGATTTAAGCATAAAGGTAAATGATGCTGTAATCATGTTTGAGGATAATGCTACTTGCATTAAAATGGCAACAGGTGACAGAGTGAAAAATAGGAGCAAGCATGTGGACATTAAGTATTGTAATGTCAGAAAAGTCATCAAATGTAAATTAACTAGGTTGCTTCACTGTTCTTCAGGGGAAAATCTGGCAGATGTAATGACAAAGCTATTGGGTAAAGTGCACCATGGGAAGAATATTAAGTTATTTGGTCTATTCCAGTCATGAAAGGAGGAGTGTCAGTGTATGAGAGTTCATGAATTGGAATAGACATGGTAAACAGGTCAGCCAAGGGGGACTGTTTGGTGACTGAGACAGCTCGGAGCCTGGGGGTAGCTTAGCTTAACTGATTTGTACGTAAGAGTTACTTTGTCCTTGCAATATTGCCTCTAGATTATATAGCTTCTGTGACTATGACTTCAGGATTCTGAATTCTGGTTCTGACTTCTACTGCATGGATCATACTGTATATTATTGTATATAAACAAGTTTCTTCTATAAATGAATTCTTGACTTGGATGCTGGTTGAATTGTTGCAAACTCTAGCAATGGTACTGCAGAATTCAAAGAAATATGAATTAGGAAAAATCCATGTAAAAATAAATAGATATTAGTGAATAAATCCATAATAGAATCACACTTTTTTTGGCTGGAGAGAATATTATGGAATTGTTCAGTCACAACACAATAGTCTGTGGTCCTCATACTCCAAATGTCTTCTGATTTTCCTAAAATAAACTGTGTTCCCTGCTCTCCTATTGATCCCATTTTAACAGAAAGGACTCCTCCTGAGTAAAAAGTATACTTAGAGTCTTAGAAAGATTGGAGAAATCCTTGGATTTTGTCTAGTATAAGTTAGATAGGACCTAAGACAGGGGTCACATTCAAGGTCCGTGGGTCAAAACTGGCCTGCAGGGTAAGCGGCCTGCAGCCTGGAAATATCAAAGGATTGGCCTGCAGTGTCTCTGCCAGCCAAAAGGTTGTGGGGGGGGGGGCATGAAAGTCTCCCCAAGGCCCATTTTTGGCCTTTCTGTCCTCCAGCAGCACTCTGCTGGCTGAAAATTGGCTGCTTGGAGGCCCTGTTGCTGGCTGAAATGGAGCTTCGTGGGCTGCACCCAGCTCTCCAAGGCTCCTTTTGGGCCTCCAGAGGCCTCCCTCACCTATTATTGGTCAAAATGGAGCCTCCATGGACCACTCCTGGCCCTCCCAACTCCATTTCTTATAGCTTTACTGTACTTACTTTTCAAAGAGCTCCAGAAGAGGCTGACCCCGATGGCAGAGAAACCAAAGTGTTTTATTCAAAAGCCTGTGAAGCTGTAAGAACGTGAGATGTAAGGAAAACAGCTTTTCCCATCTGAATAAAAGACTTCTCTGCCATGAGGGTCTGCAGGCTTAATTTGGGACCTGTCTGGTCAGCAAGGAGCAGCATGCTGCTTGCTGCTGACTGGCTAGTTTGAATAAGCAGCTTCAGGGATTGGGGCATGGCAACCAATCAACAAGGGACTTGCAGTTCAGCCCAATGAGACAAAGGAAACAAGATCCTCATTGATTGGCTGCTGCTGCATCAATCCTTGAAGCAGGAGGCTGCTGTAGCCCAGTCAGGCTTTTTCTATTACCAGAGGGTATAAAATCCATGTCTTTTCTACTACCGGTAGACAGGGCTCCAAGCCAAAGTCTTTTACTCAGAAGCTGATGAAAATGTTTTCCTTAGATTTCACATTCTTACAGCTTCTTCAAAAAGTAAGTAATCCATGGGAAATGGGGTGGGTAAGTAGAATCCTGGACGCTAACAAAGCAGGCCCAACTGTGGGGACCCAGTGGGGCAGGATGGGGGAGAAGCACTCGTGAGGACCCCAGGGGAGCATGAGGTATCTCAGTGGTTTGGGAGAGGCCTTGCATGGCCTGCACCAGCACTAGGCCCTGCATGCTCTTCCCCAATCTGAGTTACCTCATGTGCATTTAATAACCTGTGCATTTGATTAACAAATGCATTGGGGAAAGTAGAGAATGATCATGTTCATTTAACATGATTCAATCAAAGGAATCCTTGGGTTATGAATGTAATTGGCAAGTTCTATTACATTCATAACTCGAGGATTACCTGTATAATGAGAGGGAGGGAAGGTCTCAGGGAAGTCCTGCCTTACAACTTAGCCAGCACAGTTGCCCCCCAACAAGCCCTATGCCATGCCCACTATGGCCACTCCTACCCCAGCCATACCTACCATGGCCACGCCCTCAGGAATGCTCTGCCCCCCAGCCTTCTGAGGTCAAACACAACCCTGATGCGGGCCTCAATGAAATGGCATTTGACACCCTTGGACTAAGATGTCATGCATTTCTACTGTGGAATAATCATAATTACTATCATTATATTCTTGCTGAAAGGATTTTTCTGTTATACTACATGAATTTATTTAGTTATGTTCATTGTTAACTAAAGTGTATTGAGAGCCAATCTGTGTAGTCAGGATTCCAGTGATCGCCCTAATTAAATCAGGAGCCTTGAGCCAAACTTCAAAAAGCTTCAAAAAATTCATTAGGAGCGACATATTGGCATGACCTGGATGTAGCCAATTCTGAGACATGTAATTCACTGTCACCCTTGACCTGGTTTTCCCCCACCCCTCTGGGTGTATCATGATTCATATTCTCCAATGAAATACATCCATAGCCAATCAATATGTTCTCCAACTGGAGTTTTGTGTGGCAGAAACTCCAATCGGTTAGTATAATCTTTGCAAGGTATGCATGGAATGTACTTTTGCTTCCAAACTGCTGCATGCTCTTTCAAACTCCTTCCCCGCTCCCCTTTTGGCAACTGTAAAACGAGCATAGAAAATACTTTATGAGTTGACAGTAGTGGTTAAAGCATCAGTCTAGAAAATGCAAGACCATGGATTCGATTTCCACCATTGACATGAAGCCAGCTCAGTAACCATGGACCATTCTCTCTCCCTTGGCCCTAGGAAGAAGCCAAAACCAATCCTCTTCTTAAATCTTGCCAAGAAAACTGCAGAGATTTTGCCTGCCAAGAGTCAACACTTGTAACACTGCAGAAGTGTTCTCAATATTGAAGCAGGATTCAGATAAATTTCCCAGTAGGAACACATTGCTCTAAGAATGATTAGTATTCAGCTTAAAAAGTTAGGCTAGCCTGTGAAAATGGCAAGAGATAATTGAATGTATTTTTCCATTAAACACCTCCCCTCCCCCCCCAAAAAAAATCAAAAGCAATTAGCACAATAAAACTTCAAGGCAATAAATCAGACTCAGTATCAATCAGGACTCTCTTTATAGTTTTCATGGCAAAGACACACACACAAAAAGGCAACCAACAGTTCAGGCCTGTATGTGTTTTTGAGGTTTTTAAAATAATGTTTAGCTTCAGCCACTATACAGAGGATTGAGACAAATTGTTCTTTAACTTGGTCAGATATCTTCCTGAGCCTGTAAGAATTTTAACAATTTTCTATCAAATTCCACTGCTTCAACATCAGACAGGTAATAGAAAAGTCAGCACTGAAGTTCTAAGAATTTGCCATATTTTTTTTCCTAACTCAGCTGGATTTCATTAAGTCCACAACTGAATTTCATTAAGAGACCACACAATTAGATTAGTGTGGGTTTACAGTATATTTAGTTGGTGTAGAAAGTTTACAGAATCAAAACTAGTTATAAAAGAAAACATAATTTCAGAATCATAAGTTATTCTTTTTTCAAATGCCTTTTCATTCTTCTGCAAACTGTTCTTACCTCTGTGATGTTTTCTTATATTTTCTCCTGTAGGAAAAGAACAAAAATAAAAAATGAGAACTAGGATCAGGATCAATTGGTGAAGTGGGTGGAAATAAGTGGTAGTGATGGAGCTGGATAAGAATTAAATAATATAAAGTTATTTTTAATTTGAAATCTTGGAGCAAATATATTGCAAATAAGAAAACTGATAATATTGATACAATTTATGTGGCAGCATATGGGAAAGTAGATTTATTTATTTTTTTATTTATTTGATTTGTCAATTGCTTACAAGATAATAGGTATAAGTATATACATAGTTATGAATACATGAAATGGGTACATATAAGAAAAATAAAAGAAACAATAGAACAGGGATGGTAGGCACGTTGGTGCGCTTATGCATTCCCCCTACAGACTCTTAGGAAAGGGGTGAGATCAATAGTAGACATTTTCTTGCCACCTGTTTGATTAATGCACATGGTGTGGCACTCACTATTAAATGCTTGATTTTGGTTGGCATCAAGGTTGATAATCTACCTGCACAAACATCTATTTTGCATGCACTGGTATCCCTATTAGTTTTAGGTTGCAGGAGACAGAAATGTTCTGAATTCATTAATTCTCTGTTCCTGCTGTTCAGTTTAAATGTTTATCGAGGAAATCTATGAATTTAATACCAAGTAACTTAGTCACTTTCTTTGATGGATGCAAACCATCTCTTTTGTACAGTTTTTCATTGGACCAGACATCATGACTGATAAAACCAAAGCTTTCCCTTTTACACCACTCCTTTAGCCACACATTAATCTCTGCTACACTCTGCCCTTTCCCTTTTTGTTCCTTGTACACTGGTAGAACCTCTGAAAAGATAAGCCTACAGCCCATATTACTAAGTTCATATCCCAAACTCTGGAAGTCTTTCTGAACAGAAAGTACATCCTTCTGGGACAACTCATTTGTACCAAGTTGTATAATAGCATCAACATCACAGTCCTTGCTGGCATTCTTGACTATCTTAAGAATATGCTTCTTGTCTCTGCTGGCAGTAGCACCTGGTAGACACCTGACCTCTTTCAAAACCTCAGTATCCTTTCCAAAATTTATATCCCATAAAATTGAATTCCCAACCAGAAGGTGGCATCTCTTTTTGGATGCCAAAATGTCCTGCTAACTTAGAGTCATGGATGGCCTTTAATATAGTGTCTCTCAAGTTTGAGGACACATATAATTTGGTCCTGACCCGCTAGTCCATCATGCATGGTGTAGTTATTTTTGTGAGTTGTAAGCCGTATATCAACTTTTAGTGCTTCTTTGAGCTTCTCACACAATACATTTGGAATTTCAGATTCCCCCGTCCCCTGAGCTCTAGTGATTTCCAGGGCTTTTAGCTGCTTCAAAGGGATAACAGGTCTGACCACTTTAACACCATTGTATTGGGGCAATCTAGACAAAGCATCTGCCATAAAATTCTTCTCCCCTGGGACATAATGCAGATTGAAATTGAAATGATTAAAGTGTTAAGCCCAATGGATTTGTTTAGGGGATAGCTTGTGTGGAGTTTTCAGGGCTTCCAGATTTTTATGGTCACTCCATACCTCAATGGCATCCTTGCCCCTTCCAGGAAATGCCGCCAAGTGAGTAGTGTATATGCCTTTTCCCATATCACCCACCTCTGTTCAGTCTCAGTGAGTTTTTTAGCAGTGTTTGCACATGGCTATAGCAACCCATAGGAATTCCTCTGCAATAACACTGTCCCGTGGCTACATCATTCGCGTCAGCCAGAATTACAAATGGGGCCTCTGGGTTGGGATGTTTCAGCACGGGTTCTGCTGTGAACAGTCATTTGAGCTTTTCAAACACTCTTTGGCACTTAAGTGGCTGACCTGGTTTCGGCTTCCCCCCACACTTAGTTTTCAAAAGGTTGGCAATGCGGCTTTTGTAAAGGAGGGGATGAACTGTCAATAGAAATTAGTGAAACCCAGAAAGCTTTGCAAATGCCTCTTAGTGTGGGGAGGGATCTACTCTAATACTGCCTTTACCTTTTCTGGGTCCATTTCCACTCCTTCATTTAAGATACGATAACCCAGGTAATCAATTTTATCTTGGTAAAATTCACACTTTGAAAGTTTTGCATACAGTTCAGCAGCTCAGAGCCTTTTAAAAACTGCCCGCAGCAAGTTCACATGTTGCTCCCTTGTTTTAGTGTATATTAAAATGTCCTTCAAATATACCAATACTCCCTTGTACAAAAAGTCATGCACCACTTCATTGATCAATTGTACAAACACCACAGGAAGCCCCTGTAAGCCAAAAGGGAGCACCCAGAACTGAATACATCCCAGGGGGCAATTAAACACAGTTTTCCATTCATCACCCTTCTTGATTCACAACCAGTAGTAAGCTTCCTGCAAGTTTAACTTAGTGAAGATTTTTCCTTTGGCTAGGTGCGCTAGGCATGTCCTTTTTTTAAAAAAATATTTTTATTACATTTTCCATTATTTTTCATCACAGCTCCAGTTTTACAATGTCCATGTACTGGTTATATTAAATCTCCTTTTTTTTACATCATAGTATACATCCCAGTTGTAACTATCATACAATATAGTCTCTTTTATATATATAGTATTATACATCATGAATGTAACTATTACTTTCTTGATATACCATAGTACATTATTATATTTATCATTCTGTGCATTTTAAGCTAATTCATATACAATCCAATAGTATTGTTTACATCGTTTATTCTTATATATTTTAATATATCTGTATTTATTTCAGTTTTATTTCTTTTCTTTCATAATTAAATATTCATTGCTGCACCTGTTATTTAACCAATTATATAAGAGATCCTATGCTGAATAGTAATCTATTTCCTCTTTGTCCTTTAGTTTCATTGTCTGTCCAATCTCTCCAATTTGGCTCATTCTAATTTTTTTAAATTACTTTCTCATTTGCAGGTTTACTTTCATTTTTCCAGTTCTGCACATATCTGATTCTTGCTGTTGTTATTATATGCATAATTAAATATGTGAATTTTTTATTATATTTTCCTGATATTATCCCTTTGGTTTCATCTCTATTTGTTGTGCTGTTATCTCTTCTAGCTAATTCTTTATTTTTAACCAATATTTTTTCACCGCCAGACAGTTCCACCAGATAAGATAGTAGATTCCCGACCTCTGTTGGCATTTCCAAGATTCTGGCGACATGTTTGGGAACATTTTTGCCAATCTTGCAGGTGACAAATGCTATCTATAAAACATTTTATACAGGTTTTCTTTGCATGTTGTTGATAATGTTAATTTTTAATTTCTCTCCCACAATTTTTGCCATTTATCTAATTTTATATTGTACCCAAAAAAGTTTGTCCATAGAATCATAGTTTTTTCACATATTCTTTTTCCATTTTAAAATTCAATAGATAATTATACATTTTCTTTATTATTTTTTTTGTCCGTCCCTATTTTGTCTAGTTCTTAGGGTTCTTTGTAGAATCCATACATTTCTAAATCTTTCTAGTGTCTTATTTGAATTTGGATAAATGGACACCAGTCCAAATCAATTTCCTGTTTTTTTAAATTCCTGTTTAGATTTTAGATCCCCCTGTTCATTAACTATATCTTTATATCTTACAATCTTATCTGGATATAGAACATTGGGGTATATTAACGCTTTCATCGTGGATAGCCAAACCAGTATTTTCATATAGTGGTTCTGTTTGACTTTTCCCCCCATATTGACAACAAAGTAATGCCTTTGAAAGTATCTGTGTGATTTATTTTTCCCATACCATATGAAGGTATGCCACCCCAATTGTAGATCATGTCCTTCTATCATCAATATTCTTTTGTTCTTTAAATTTATCCACTCTACATTGATGCCTGATAGTACAGCTTCCAATCTGGGAGCCAAAACTCATCCCTGTTTTTCATTTTAATTCTTGGTTTTTAGCCCTGCCTGATGAACTTCGAAATCATTCTTATTTAGGTCCTCAAAAAACTTTTTTCCTAATTTTATTGGGATTATTTGAAATAGATATAAAAATTTCAGTTAGATGTTCATTTTTGTTGTTGCTAGCCTTCTGATAAGTGACAGCTGTAAATTTTTCCACTTATCCAGATCAATCTTTATTCGCTGTATTAATTCAGTATAATTGTCTTTGTTGTGATTCGCCGACAACCAGTGCGGATGGCAGAGATATCAAACAGTGAGGACAAAAGGGAACCAGTCAGGGAGTCTGGCAAGGACTTGGACGATGGTCCTGCATCCAATGCAGGGATGAGGCCAGGACCATCTGAGAGTGGGGTGCTTCCTTCGGAGCTTTCGGAGTCTGGCAGTAGTGAAGCAGAGGACTCCAGGGAGCCAGTTCCCCAGGGAGCTGTGCAGAGCTTCTAGAAGGCGAGAGCAGCTGAAGTAGAAGGGGTGACTTGGGAGTAAGGCTGAGAGGTGATTGCCCCTCATATAAGGGATAAAAGTCAGTCTTCAATGACGAAGAGTTCAGTAATCTCGAAGTCCTTCATAAAGCTCTGTATTCTGGTCGTTTTTTTCTAAGTTTCTGGGTTGGTTTATGTTAGCCTTAATTGGACTTCTGTTTCTTGGCAGCATTTGACAGCACTGAAAAACGTGCTCTTATCTGGAGGAACTAATTAGTTTTGGCTAATTATGCAAGTAATTCCCAGCATCACATTAAAAAGGTTTTACTTTTAAATTCAGTTTGTGTTTTATTAAGTTTGATGAAGCCTGGATCACAACAGTCTTCTTTAATAGATATGCATCTTGCTGTTAGTTGTATTCCCAGATATTTAACTTTTTTAGTTATCTGTATGTCCATCTTTTCTGACAGCATGTCCTTCATCAGTGGCAGTAGGTAGACATTTTCTAAGCACACCACGTTTAGCTTCCTATAACCAATGCATAGATGAAGAATCCTGGAACAAAACTGGGGCTGCCACCCGTGGCCTTGCTGGTTGGATAATTCCATGTTTTAAGCTTGACTATGAAGGTGCAAAATTCTCCTAGCTTACATGGGGTCATCGAGTAAAGTGTAGGCTTTGAGAGTTTAGCTCCAGGAAGGATTTCAATACTGCAGTCTGCAGGGCGATGGGGCGGGAGCACATCAGAGCCTTTCTTACTAAACACATCTCTCAAGTCCCAGTACTCCTTTGGGATTTTGAATTCGCTCATTGAATGATCCTGAGTTGCTGCCCCCATTTCCTTTTGCCCTTTGTTTCCCTGGGTTTTGGGATCTTTTCCTCTTCCTTGGCTATTTTCTGCCAAATCTTAAAAAAAAAAAAACCTCCTCCAATTCACTTCAGGATTTGGTTTCTGCAGCCAAGACAAAGTAGAGGGGGCTGCTCCATCCCTCCAAATCTCTTTATGATTCCCCATTCTCATTTCTACTGGTTCAGTTATAAAGTGAGTTGGGCCTCTTCAGCTACAGTCCCATCTAGCTGGCAAAATGTTATGGGCATTCTCAGTTGCTTGAGTCTCAGTCCCAGTTTTCAATGACTTCAGGGCTGACTATACACCTAGTGTAGCCTAAGTCCAATAAAGCTAGCATTCTCCCTTTGGCCCCCAAAGAAGGCACCACTAACTCCACAGAGAGGGTTACAGGGGTCACCTGCTGACTTACCAGGGGGTCATCATCACTGTCACTATCAGTCTCACTGAAGTTGGTTGGGATTCCCAATTCCTCAGGGCCAGAAGGGGTGAATTCTTGGACTTCCAGACCATTCAGTGCTGTCCTCAGAGCTGGTTTTATTGCCTCCTCCCTCAGGGTTGCCATGGCACTGAGGTTGTTCTGCTGGATTGGTATGCCACAGCTCAGTGACCCTCTTCCCACATCTGAGGCACATTGTGTTCAGAGATGGAATACAAATAAAATCGCCACCAGTTCAGTGGGCGTGGCTTGGTGGACGCACTTTGCACACATGCATACACTTTGCATGCACACGCGCACCAAACTTGCACTTTGTGTAGGCGCAGAGACATTTGCGCAGGCACAGAGATTCCTCCTGCAAGCCTGCACGATGCCAGTTGCTGCAGCAGCTGCCGCGCAGCGCTATTCTGCGCCACGCAAAGCAGCTGCGCTTCAAATTCTGGCCATAAAAGTGAGTATAGGAGACCGGGCGGGCAGCAGAGAGAACCGGTTCTCTCTCTGCTGCTCATCGCCGCTACCGGATCTCCAGAACCGGGCAGAACCGGTTGCATTTCACCTCTGACTGTGTTCCTTGGGTGTTCCTTATGCATGAGAGGGAAGGACTCACCCGTCCATGGCCCTCCAGTGTTGGTCCCAGGCAAGGTCAATCTCCACTTCCACCACCAACACATACCAGCGTTGTGGGATTCATGGGGCCCCATGCAAGATCTAGGTGTGGTAGATGTCATAATTGGGGCCATCTTTGAAGCAGTCAATGAGGATGCCTTTGGACCATGTGGCCACCCGGCATGTCAACTCTCAGAATTCCTGGGTGTACATGGTCACTGACCATCGCCCTTGGGCGATGGTCTTTATCCGGTTCCTAGCCTTGTGCTCAGCCAGTGGATTTTGGAATAGTTGACAAAGGGCTGCGATAAAGTGGTCATAGTTTCGCAGTTGGGGGGCATTGTTGTTGTGGAGGGAGACCACCCTCTCCCCCGCCACCCCCTCCAGGGGTTACTTGATTTATCCAAGCTTCTGCCATCTCCAGTTCAGCCCCATACTCCTGCATGTAGTTCCAGACTCGCACCAGGGAGAACCCAATTGCTTAGGGTCTCCCCCATACTTAACCCCTAAGACTGGAACCATTGAGGCCTGGGGCCTATGAAGAATGGTTCCTGCAGGTGAAGTGGCTTGCATAGCTTGGTCTGGAGCAACCCAGGGACCCTGAGAAACTGCCTGTGCAAGAGGATCTTGGGCTCTTTGGCTTCCCTAACTTATTGTATCAGGAACAGAGCCTGGTTCAGCATGGCTTCCTCTGGGCTTCTCTCCAGGGAGGGTCTTCACTTTGCCCCACTCCTCTTGTCCACCTGAGCCTGATAAGCTTCTTGTTGAAGTCTAATCCTCTTGCCATTCTGTCTCATCTTGAGTCCAATGTGGGGGAGCCAGCTATATTTCCAAATTCCTCCAGCTCACTCCTGTGGTTGGCCATTGGATTCTTGGCCCCCACAGTAGATTGTTGTCTCCTGGTTAACCATTAAAGCAGAACTTACTTAGTGTCAGGGCTGCCTAGGAAAGAAGAATTCTTGCTCCATAGATTTAGAGGAAAATACTTTTACTGGGAACTGAATGCAAATGATTTCAAACAAGCTCTGAGGCCTCAGAGTGGGAAAACTTTAAATATAATATACAGCCCAGCCACCTGTAGCTAGGCAACCAGAGGCCACTGCATACCAGAGCCAGCTGCCATGGCCTTGAAAATAACTGCAGTTGCAAAGCTGCAATGTAAAATTCTCCACAGTTTTATGGCAGCAAATACTCCCCTCTATTCTCCCTCTATTTTATGCAAAAAGCTGACTGACACCTGTCCAGGCCAAAATGTTTTTGCTTTTATTTCAGAAGGCCTCTTACAATATATAATAGTTAGATTTTTGTTATATTGTATAATGTGGAGTTACTGTTGAAAAGGGACTGATGAATCATTTCTTATTATCTGTGGTTTTAACTTTGTGCATTACAATTTGGTTTTTTTTTTAATGGGCCTCATGGATACTCCCTAGAGTATGAAGGGGAAGTATAGATGACATTAAATCAAGAATAAGGCATCAAATGTTCAAGTGGACCTTAGGAAATCACAAAGTAAAGGCTGATATCATTGGACTAAATGCAGCCAAAATATTTTAGGATTGTTATTCTTTTTACCATTTTGCCAAAGAAGGGTGATTAAAGGTACAATTGGGTAGCAAAGTTATCTGGGAAACATATTACTAGCATTTTCCCAGTAAATTTTTCTCCCATCCCCACTTGAAACAGCTTGAAATCATGTAGTATATTTTTTATTTTAAGCTTTCTACCAGATGATACCTTAAGTTTAGTTACCTTACACTTAATTTTTTTTTACTATACTCAATATGGTGGCCATTATATATGAAAAATGTAGAATCAAATCATATTAATTGACAAACTTTTAAAGTACTAATAAAAGGTTCTCAAAGTCATTGCAACTGCTACAAGAGAACTAACTCATGACCCAAGGAACACACTACTGAAAAATACTAATCCTCAAAAATACTAATGGAAAACCTTAACAATTTTATCATTATTAAACAATTAGCAGGGTACACATACTTCGCTACACAACTATGTGATTGGGCAAGTAGTTGGGGAGGAAAATAAGGGTGGGGGAATTGTGCCTCTGCCTATCAGCATCCATCGGTATTCATCTGGCTGGTGTCCTGTCAGTGTGTGAGAGAGTTCAGGGCTGTTGGGAAACTGAAACAGTATTTGCTATGTGAGCAAGAAGAGGACAGCAAGGAGCCTGGGCATGGCTTAGCTCAACTGCAGTTGGAACAAATGTCTTTTCAGGTGAGGAGTGAGAGAGTTGAGGTCTGTTTGGAAACTGAAACAATATTTGCTGTGTGAGTAAGAAGGAGACAGCATGGAGACTGCGTGTGGCTTAGCTGAACTGCAGTTGGAAGATTTTTTTTCAGGTGGGGAGGGGAAGTAGAACCACTTAGCATCAGAGCATGTTAATAATAATATAAGAAATGCTAATGCTCTGATGGTCATTTTGAAAAATCCTTTGTTAGCGAGCACCTAGAAGCCAAGAGGAACACACATGCCAAATTTCAAGTTTGTAGGCTTTACGATTCTGGAGATTTTGTGATGATGCTTGAGTGGTCCCAGTTTCTTAGAAGGTTGCAATGATTTTAGAAACTTTATAGACAAATATATACAGTCCTGACTTTGAATGGTTTAGGATTACAGCATTTTTTGTTCGCTTGAGCTTTAAAAGCTTCTCTAGTCTCTTGTAAGGCTAGTCTGACCACTGGCCAAATGGTTTGCAAATTATTTATCCACTCCTTAAGGGAGGGAATTTCAGGTTCTTTGGTGAGTAGCTCTGGCATGGGGTTGAATTCTTGTCCTGTGGCTACTTGGAATGGGGTGAAACAATGCTACTGGGGACCGAGTTATTGTATGCTATCTTTATAAAAGGAAGCAGGTCATTCCAATTGTCCTCTTGGTCATTAATAAAGCATCTTAAATATTGTTCTAATACACTATTAGTTTGTTCTGATCTGCTATTCGTCTGGGGGCGATTCGAGGATGAGCTGGGTGGAGCCTAATAGGTTTAAAAATGCCTGCCAAAATGTGGGTGTGAATTGTACAACTCTATCTGAGATAATCCGTTGGGGAGCTCCATGGAGGTGATAAGTGTATATTAAAAAAATCTTTGCCAATTCCTTGGCTATTGGGATCTTTTGGCAGGGTACAAAATGAACCTGTTTTGAAAAAAGGTCAGTTACAACCCAAATAACAGTATTTTCTGCACTTTCAGAGAACTCCACTATAAAGTCCGTAGAGATCTCTCTCCAGGGTGCTGAAGGTT
Source organism: Bungarus multicinctus (assembly GCA_023653725.1). NCBI lineage: Eukaryota > Metazoa > Chordata > Lepidosauria > Squamata > Elapidae > Bungarus > Bungarus multicinctus. The sequence goes on from CM042840.1 coordinate 60,159,158, forward strand.
CTGCCACTGTTTGTAAAAGTCCAGGGGATTTTCCTTGTCTTCTTTTTGCAGCAACGCAGATAGGGCAACTAGCAACATAGCTTTCAATATCCTTTTTGAGAGATGGCCACCAGAATTGTCTTTTGATGAGGTGCAGAGTTTTTACAAATCCAAAGTCTCCTGCTATTTTTGAGTCATGACATCTTTTCATGAGGTCCATCCTCTGGCTGGCAGGGACATAAAGTTTGTTTTCTACCCAGGCTAGGCCATCTTTGAGTAATCAAATGTTTTTGTTAGCCTGGAGCCAGTCGTCCTTAAGTAGTGCCTCCTTAAATTTGGAAGTCGTTGCATTGTCAGTCAGTGGTTCTTTCTTCCCTTGTGTTTGGGTGATTGCTTTGGATGCAAGTTGGGTTGGTTGGATAATGGGTTTTACAACTTCAATCTTTTTGCTGTTGTATTGGGGTTTTCTGGACAGGACATCTGCCAAGAAAAATTCCCCCCTGGGAGATATTTGAGAGTAAAATTAAATCGATTAAAATATTGAGCCCACCTTACTTATTTTGGTGAAAGTCTCCATGGAGTTTTCAGGGCTTCTAGATTTTTATGATCAGTCCAGACTTTGAAGGGGATTTGATTCCTTTCTAGGAAGTGTCTCTATGTAAGGAGGGCCCACTGCATGGCATATGCCTCTTTCTCCCATATGGCCCACCTTTGCTTGGTTTCTGTCAGTTTCTTGGAAATATAAGCACATGGTTGCAACTGTCCACATTCATTCTTTTGGAGTAGAACTGATCCAACTGCTACATCGCTAGCGTCTGCTTGGATGACAAATGGTTGTTCAGGGTCTGGGTGTTTCAGGATTGGTTCTGCTGAGAATAGTTGTTTAAGTTTTTTGAATGCCGCTTGGCATTCCATCGGCGAGGTAAGGGGTTGCCTTGGCTTCAGCTTCTCCCCCCCCCCTTTCATTTTTAACAAGCTCATGATGGAGAGGGTGATATTCACAAAAACTGGAATGAACTGACAGTAAAAGTTTGCAAAACCCAGGAAACTTTGCAGGTGTTTGTGAGTATGGGGTGGCTCCCAATCAATGACAGCTTTTACTTTTTGGGATCCATCTCTATTCCCTCATGGGATATTCTATATCCCAGGTGGCCAATTTTTTCTTGATGGAACTCACATTTAGAGAGTTTTGCATATAATTTGGCATTTTGGAGTTTTGTGAGAACTGCTCAGAGTAACTTCATGTGCTGTTCTTTTGTTTCAGTGTAGATTAAAATGTCATTGAGATAAACTATAACCACTTTGTACAAAAAATCATAGTTGCATAAATATGGCAGCTGTTCCTTGTAGTCTGAAAGGGAGCACTTTAAATTGGTAGCATCCAGGTAAGCTGTTAAAAGCGGTCTTCCACTCATCCCCCTCCCTTATTCTGATGCGGTAGTATGCCTCTCGTAAATCTAACTTTGAAAAAAAAAGTTTCCTTTAGAGACGTGAGCTATCTTGTCTTTCATGAGGGGGCGTGGATACATATTCTTCACACAAATTGTATTTAAATTTCAGAAATCAACACATAGGCATAAAGATCATCTTTCTTTTCATGGATTAATACTGGGGCTGCTATTTTCGGTCAGGTAAGTTCGATGAAACCCCGTTTTAGATTTTTATTGATAAATGCTCTGAGTTCATTTAGTTCTCTGGGGGACATGCAGTACATTTTGGGTTTTGGAGGTTTAGCCCCTAGCAGGATTTCAGTGGTGCAGTCTGTGGCGCAATCAGTTGGGAGTTCATCAGAAGCTTCCTCGCTAAATACTTGGGCCAAATCCTGGTACTTTTTGGGCATGTTAATGGGTTCAGTAGGCTGGCCAGCCATGGCTGGTTCTCTCTTCCTTTTTCTTTCCTTCCCCCACTCTGAGCTGTTTGCAAGGGCTACATGTTTCTGGAAATATACAGTTCCTCTCTTCCAGTTTATTTTTGGATTCCATTTCTGTAGCCATGTGAGTCCTAGGACTAGTGACCCTTCCATTCCTGGGACTACAATGAATGTAAGTATCTTACTATAGTCCCCCAGTTCTATTTGCAACAGTTCTGTGGCAAAACCGGGTGTCTCCCCCCCTGTAATAGTCCCATCTAACTGGCAGGTAGCAATGAGTTTTTCCATTTTCCTTAGGTGGATTCCCAATTTTCCTACTCAGGTGCGGTTGATTAGGCACTGGGTGCATCCTGAATCCAGTAATGCTGCTACTTCCTCCCCCTTCTCTTGGCTGGGGATAAACAGTCTTAGAGGTAGAATGAGTGGTTCGATTGAGTCACTTACCAACAGGTCTTCTTCTGGATTGCTTTCAGACTGGCTCAGGTCTCCTTGGGGCATTGGGGATTCTTCCTCTGGGTTTGGGGGAGACTGAAACCTCACAGCTTCTTGGCTTCTCAAGGTATTTTTTTTTCCTCAGGGGTTGGATTTTCCAGATTTCCCCCCAATGGGTGGTCTGACTTTGTGGCAGGGGTTTTTGAACAGCTTTCTGCTGTGTGGTACTCCTCTTTTCCACACTTAAAACAGCCAGATGGTCTTGGAGTCATGATGGTTTGGGGTTTGAAAAACTCCCTCTTCCCCTGGGGTGGTGATCTTCTGGTGGTATTGATTATGGGCCATGTCTATCTCCACCTCCTCTGTCATCAGGTACCATTCATGCAGGAGATTTGGGATGCCATGGGCAAGGCAGGCAGTGTACAGGTCGTCATTGAGTCCATCTTTGAACTAACAGACTAGGATATCTTCTGGCCAGTCGACTTGGCTGGCCAGGTCATGAAATTCCTCGGTATATTTGGCTACAGGGCGACGGCCTTGGTTTACAACCCTAATGCAGTCATGGCCTTTTTGATTGGCAAGGGCATCTTCAAAGCGGAGGCCTAGGGCTGTCATGAATCAATCAAGATTCCTCTGGGGCATTAACGTTAATGTTAATATCCATCTGGCAGCTCCCCCTTCTAGGGCCAGGTGACAACTTGCACTCGGGCCACCTGGGTCGGGAAATTCTGCCTGTATTCTTGCATATAGATGAGGACTTGTACCAGGAAGAATCCCAATTTCTGGGGGTCCCCATTGAATTTTACCACCAAGGGCAGGATCTTTCTCTGCAGTTGTATGTCTCTGGGTTGGTTGAGATTAATCCCCTGCTCTGGAAAGGCAAAGGGTTGGGTGCCTGGCATGGCTGCTAGTCCTCCGGCTTGTTCCATTGCTCAATCATTCTCAGCTGGATCAGAGGTGATGGCTTGTGTTCTCTCAATTTCTGTTTCACTCGCTCTCCTTCATTAGTGATCTGGTTCACCCCGTACATTGAGACCTTCCAGGGCTTCCCTCACAAAGTGATTTATATATCATTTCAGTCGATTATCTACCAGTGGTTCCTTGACCCATTCTTCCTGATTGGAAAGGGCCTCCACTCCATTTTCCACCCGGGTTTACGGTTACTATGGGTGAGGGTTACTCCCTTGTTTCTTCCATCCCAGCTGTCTCTCTTTCCTACATCTATAGACCATTGGGGTTTTGTGGAATTTTCACAGGCAGGTTCAATGTCTTCGATGGGGTCCACAAAACCAGTGTCTGGCTGGGTAGATGTCAACGTTTAAGCAACATGTTAATCCCCCACTGTTTTTTCTGGGAACTTAGTTGAAAAAAGTTTCCCAAGAAGTTTCTTTCAGAGCTGGAATTTTTATGGCCTCTTCTCCTCTTGCTACCTCTCCAAGAGGTGACAGGTTTCTAGGCATCTGGGCTCCAGTCTCCAGTTGTATATTGTGTGCAAGTTATACAGATTCAATACAAGATTTAAGATATTCAGGTTACATCAAAAAGAATTACTTGTACCAACTCGCCCCTTCTTCTTCCATTGAAGAATGGCAGGTACACAGATCTGACACCATCAGAGTTTGTTAATAATATAGGAAATACTAATTAGCATTAGTATTTCCTATATTATTATTAACACACTCTGATGCTAAGGAGTTCTACTCCCCCTCCCAACCTGAAAAAAATCTTCTAAATGCAAAACACAAGCAGAGGAGAAGCCAGGCTCCTTGCTGTCTCCTCCTTGCTTACATAGCAAATACTGTTTCAGTTTCCAAACTACCCTGAACTTTCTCACATACTCACAGGATGCTAGCCAGATGAATACTGATGGATGCTGGTAAGCAAAGGCACAATCCCCCCCCCTCTTATTTTCCTCTCCAAATACTTGCCCAATCACATAGTTTCATAGCGAAGCACGGGTACCCTTTGAGTTATAAACATTTTTCATTTTTCCCAACCTTTCCTCGACACTTCATCACTGATACCCAGGAGAAGGAAGAAAATACCCTGCTGCATTAAGTGTATTGATGGCAATCTATATAGCAATTTTTATTCTTAAAAAGTGCAAAGTGGAGCTGTGGTTTGCTCATTTATTTAAATAGCTTGTTGTTTGAGTCATCTGAGAATAACTGGCTCAATTTGTCCCTTAAGCAACTTGAATCTGGTCTTGATGTTATTTTTTCTTCCTGATTTCACTTTATGGTGCACGTATGATAGAACTATATTCAGCTGAATATAGTTGTTTGATAACCAGAAATTGTTGTGAGGTAGGGAATCTCATCCCCATTCCATTAGGAAAGTTGGACTGATATTATATTTTATTTATTTTATTTATTTATTTGTCAATTGCTTACAAGATAATAGGTATAAGTAAAAACATAGTTATGAATACATGGATACATATAAGAAAAATAAAATATAAAAAAAACAATAGGACAGGGATGGTAGGCACATTGGTGCACTTATGCACGCCCCCTACAGACCTCTTAGGAAAGGGGTGAGGTTAATAGTAGACAGTCTAAGGTTATAGTTTTTGGGGTTTGGGGAAGAAACCACAGAGTCAGGTAGAGTATTCCAGACATTGACCACTCTATTGTGCTGAAGTCGTATTTCTTGCAATCAAGTTTGGTGCGATTAACCTTGAGTTTGTATCTATTGTTTGCTCTTACATTGTTATGGTTGAAGCTGAAGTATTCATTGACAGGTAGGACATTGCAATGTATGATTTTATATACTATATTTAGATTGGACCGAAGGCGGTGTAGTTCTAGAATTTCGAGTCTGGTGGCATAAGGTATTCTGCAACAAGTAGAGGAGTGAAGAACTCTTCTTGTAAAATATTTCTGGACTTTCTCAACTGTGTTAATATCAGATACGTAATGTGGGTTCCAGACTGATGAGCTGTATTCGAGTATTGGTCTAGCAAATGTTTTGTATGCTCTAGTTATTAGTGTAATATTACCAGAGAAAAAGCTACATAAGATTAGGTTAACAACTCTTAATGCTTTTGTAGTTACAGTGGGCTCTAGCAGTTAGGTCATTTGAGATGAATACTCCAAGATCCTTGACAGAGTTTGGATCATCAACAAGGTCTTGACTATTCAGCCTGTATTTTATTTTCTGATTTTTTTTGCCAATATGTAGGACAGAGCATTTATTTGTTGAGATCTGAAGTTGCCATTTGTTTGACCATTCTGATACATAGTCAAGGTCTTTTTGAATGGTAGCAGTATTGTCTGTGGTATTGAATAGATTTACACCATCAGTGAAGAGAACGCAGTTGCTCTTGATATGTTCACCAAGGTCATTTATGTAGAGTATGAAAAGAGTTGGTCCTAGAACACTGTCTTGGGGGACACCACTGTTGACAGGTACAGAATTTGATAGGATGCTCCCAATTTTGACCATTTGTTGCCTGTTTGACAGGATTGCTTCTATTCAGTTATGCAGGTGTCCTGAGATACCGTAAGATTTTAGTTTTAGGAGTAGTTTGTCGTGTACCACTGAATCAAAGGCTTTATAGGAGTCTATGTAGATTGTGTCTATTGCTTTGCCCTGATCGAATTGTGTAGTCCATATGTTTATGCAATGTAAGAGTTGCAGATTACATGATAGTTTTTTCCTAAAACCAAATTGCTTATTAGAGAATAGGTTGTTCTTTCTAGGTATTTCCATGATCAAGAATTGGTTATAGCCAACCATTGACTAACTAGTACTGTACCAACTTGAACTTAACAATCATTTAAGTTTGCATCATTTCATCAAATTTGCATCGTTTCATCAAGTAAGGAGTTAAATGGCCTCCTTCTTCATTATTTCTGATTGAGACACATATATGGTAAAATCTCATTGTATTTTGCTACAATGTTTTTATTACCATAAATTACCATATGTTACACACATGGCAAGAGATAAATCATTTTGTGGGTGATTTAAGGATGCAGTAAAGAAGCTTTTTCATCCCTTTAGAGGAGGGACAGGGGTGGGATTCAAATTTCTTAATAACCAGTTCTGTAGGTATGGCCTAATTTGTGAGTGTGGCTTGGTGGTCATTTGATTGGGTGGGCATGGCTTGTATGTAAATATTATAAATATTTATGTAAATATTGATTTTTTTTATTTTTAAAAAAGCAACTTTTACCCCAAAGCAGGCAAAGCAGACAGGCAGATTGAGTTGCTCACAGAATCAAAGATTCACTTAAAGATCTATCTATCTGCAATTGGCTACCTGAGTCTGTCACATAGAATTTGCTTGTAAGCAAACTCATAGAATTTACTAGCAAGCAAACTCACAAAATTAATTCACAACACACCACGTATGTAAATATTGATTTTTTTATTTAAAAAACAGCAACTTTTACCCAAAAGCAGGCAAAACAGGCAGGCAGATGAGTTGCTCACAGAATCACAGATTCACTTAGATATCTATCTATCTGCAATCGGCTACCTGAGTCTGCACTGAAAAGTAGAAGCTTCAGTCCTAAGGAAGGTTCGGCTCTGCTTTTAGATTAGCTAGAAAGCAAGAAATCCAAAGATTTCTGGCTTTCTAGCTAATCTAAATCTCTGGCAGAGCAGAACAGCTGATGGTCGGGAGGTGGGAAGGAAAAATAGCAACTTACCAAGCAAGTTGAATGGCTCGCATGCCAGATAAGGAGTGAGTGGGCAGGGAGAGGAGGGGTCAGCCAGTGTAGCGATTTCTGGTTCTCCAAACTGCGGACAGTCATAACGTGCGTGTGTGCAGCATTTGCAAGAAATCATCAGCTGTGCCACCTGGACAGCTGACAAGTGCTGCGCGCGAGTGCACAGCATTTGAAAATCCTCTTGTTTCCTTTTCCAACTTCAGCTTTGCCGCACAAAGCAGCTGAGGAGGGAAAAGCAGGGAATAAAGGACAGCCTAGAGTCCGGGCAGGCAGGTGGGACAAATACCAAACCGGTTCGGTATCAGCTGCTCTTCGCAGCTACCGGTTCTATAGAACTGGGTCAAACCAATAGCATCCCACCCCGGGGCAGGGGTATCAAACTGAAAGCCCGTGGGCCAAATCCGGCCTTCAGGGTGCTTAGATCTGGCCCATAGGCCCACCTTGGAAACAGCAAAGGACCGGCCTGTGGTGCCTCTGTCAGCAAAAATGGAGCTCCGGAAGGCCATACAGCCAAAAATGGAGCATCAATGAGCAACATCGAGCTGGCCATGCCCCACAGCACCCCATAGTCAAATACAACCCTGATACGGCCCTCAATGAAATCAAGTTTGAAACCCCTGCTTTAGGGCATCATCCAGAGCAATAATAACGGCAGAATCAGTTATTTGGTATACTATACATTGCCATTTTCCCATGGATCAGGTTTGCATAAGTGTGTTTTCTACTAAGTATAGTAAATAATTATTACTGTTTTCTAACAACTTTACTATTTGTACTAAGGTTCAATGATTTCTGACTTTTTACTTTCTATTAAATGTTTTGCAAAAGATACTGGATAATGATAGAAAATTTCCAACACACTAATTAATATATGAAATTGAATTATGTATCTTTCTGAAAAATTTCGCTTTTCTTTTCTGCTGCAACTCTTTATATAACCTCCTGATTGTTAAAATAAATGGATATTTTTTCCTTCTGCCTAAAATTGCAAACAAATGGAAAGTACTATTTTGAAATAGTCAGTGTCTTCATCTCAGCCAGAACGCTGAGATTGCAAAGTATCAAGTCCACATACATTAGCATACTAATTAGCAAGATGTGGCACAATTTAAAAAGAAATTCATCTTTCAAGCACTTTCTTTCTCACTGAAAGACATGGTAAAACTTAATCATTGAAAAGTATACTGCTATGTTCTATTGTATATTGACACAGACAAACTCACACTTCTTAAAAAGGGTGGAGTAATTAACTTTTAACACAAAGATCATGTTCCAGAAATGTTTTGAAGTGCATTGTGGTTGGTGCATCACTATGTGAAGATGCTAGTCTGAGCAGAGGTAGATTTTGGAACTGACATAATTAGACAAGTGATTCTATAGCTATGATACCGAACAAATAATATTATTAATTGACCAGAAGATAGACATACTGCTGTCCACTAGGACAGTCTGAATTTGTATTAAATATTTTAAATAATCATATAACAGAAAAATATTAAGAGTTTCTGAGAAAATCAAGACTTTAAATTGTGCTTGCAATACTTATGAATATTTGTCATTTCACCTGATTATATTTCTTCTTGGAACTCATCATATTCATTTCTAGTCTTGTAGAAAACTGTCAAAATAATTTTATTTTGTATTTATTTATTTATTGAACTTGAATTTATTTATTTATTGAACTTATATACCGCCCTATTTCCCTAACAGGACTCAGGGCGGTGCACAGCCGAATTAAAATACAAAAACAGTACAGAATTAAAAACAATTAAAAAACTAAATATAAAGGCTGAAAAGCTAAAAAATATAAAGGGGTTAAAAGTTAAAACCAAGTAAGACTGAATTTAAAAACTCCTAAAAAACCCTAGGCCAGACCAGCTTGATGAAATAAATAGGTTTTCAACGCGCGCCGAAAGGTCAAGAGATCATGGATGGTTCTCATCTCCGGGGGTAATTTGTTCCAGAAGGAGGGTGCCCCCAACAAGAAGGCCCGCACCCTCGGGGTCGCCAGCTGTCCAGCCGGTGGCACCCTGAGGAGACCGACTCTATGGGAACGTATTGGCCGACAATGAGGCCGATAATGGCAGGAGGCGGTCCCGCAAATATCCTGGTCCCAAGCCATGGAGCGCTTTAAAGATGGTAACTAGAACCTTGAAGCGCACCCGGAGGACCACCGGGAGCCAATGCAGCTCACACAAGAGTGGCGTAACATGGGAGCCCTGAGGAGCTCCCAACACCACCCGCGCGGCCGCATTCTGCACCAGCTGGAGCCTCCGGGTGCTCTTCAAGGGAAGCCCCATGTAGAGAACGTTGGCATAATCTAGGCGGGAGATTACGAGGGCGGAAGTGACATGTTATATAATATACCAAGAAAAGACTTGCTCATCTATATATACATAAGTAAACATGCTAAAAAATGCTGAAAGTGCATGTTGAGGTATGTGTGTAAAAAGAAGGTGATTTAATTTACTTTTGGCTGTCTTCTCTTCATACCTAATGAGTCACTGGTTAGTGTACAGCCTGGTTTATTAAAATGGGGAGGGGGCAGCAAGAAATTACTATTTTCAAAAACATCTGTGTGCACTCGGTTTAGCACACTGGCTTTTTTTTTTAAAGCCAAGATAAAAATTGTATAAAACTAGTGCTGTAGTGAAAAAAACAAATTTAAGATTTCTTCCACTAATTTTCTAGCTATAGGAAGAGAAAGGAATGAGAGCAAAAATATTCCTAAATTACTGAATATTATTCCATTGATACCTTCAATATAGCAAATTAAGCTCATATAAAGTTGAAGCATGGGCATAAATATTAATAAAATTAAATGTGAATATCTTGACCTTAGATGTAACTTTCAGGTCTGTATCCCTCCACATGCCAGAGCATTGGGAATAGATAGGGGAGGATTGTACAAATAAGCATTGAAATAAATGGATCAGTATGGTTAGCTATGATACGATGTGGTTGTTTTTCACTCATACCCACCTATTAAAATAAATAATTCTGTGCTGACAGATTTCTTCACTGTAATATGCAATTGCATATTATAAAACAAAACATATGGGTTTGTTTACTCTTGAAAAGGACTGACTAAAAATTATTGGATATATAGTAAGCAAGTGTGGAATGTCTTTGGATGTACTGCAAAGTCTATGGAAAAGAACTCTAAAGCAAAGCCAGAAAAGCTAGAGAAAAAAGACAGGAAAGAAATTATCAAGAATTACTTACAGTCCTCTGAGGCGAAGCCATATTTTCTCTCTTTGTGCTGGTTGTAAATATTTCAAAGAATTGCTCTCAAATTCTTCAATTTTTTTATTGGAGACTCCATACTCTATGTTTTGTTTTTGTTTTTTAGTTTGGTTAAAGCTTAGAGGATGGATGCATCACCCAAAACATGCACACACACCAGTTTTGTTTTTTTGTTTTGTTTTTTAAGACTGACCAAACTTTTTTCCCTGCCTTCAAATATTCTCCATCTCTTTGTTACACCCTTGATTAGAAAGAGGGTATGCAATCAGAAAGAATTTCAGATATTTTCTGAGAAAGGTCCTGGTGGCATGCCATGCTTCTCAGAGCAATATGTGAAATTAAAGGCTAAGCTCCAGATGATAAGCAACCATAGATGCTTCTTTTCATTTGTTTATTCAAAAAGTCAAGATTCAATCAGCTAATAATACCAGCTGAAAGATCTTTCTCAGGGTGAAGGAGGTGGGGTAGAAAAACTGGTGCTGACTATTCAGCTCTTGAATCGAAGGCCTGAAAGTATTTGCAGAAGTACTGAAATAGCATTCAGTTCTTGCAATCTGCAGGTCTCTCTGTCTTTGCTCTGAAAAACAACCTTCATCCTTTCCAAAGCTGAATCTTTTACTCCCTCTTGCTCTCTTCTCTTCATACACCCACAAATGCCCTCCCCTCCTAGTGTTCATCCACTTACCAGCCACTTGCTTCACTGACAGGCAAGGAAACCATCAACTCAGGGAAAGTCATCTGTCAAGCACAAGGCTGCTAATGTCTCCTACTTTCCCACTTCCTTTTTGCTAACGTATTTAATACCATGGCAAAATATCCCAATAGATATAGGAGTAAACTGAGATCATCACCAAAGGTGAAAATGCTGGCTTCAGTTGAAAAACAGCAAGCAAGTAAAGCATCATTGCCCTTCTGCAGAAATTACTTGTTTTAACGGCTATTTATCTTGCTTCATAAGGGAGCTATAGATGAAGAGAAAGCAATATGTAAAATAGTTAAATCAATTAAGATCCTCCAGACAGGAAAGTTAATGCTAATTGCCCCTCCCAGATTAAGCAAGCTCAACAAAAGATTTAATTATAAGAGCACTAAGGAATGAAAAATAATCACTTCAGAAAAAAAACTCCATTGGTGAAATCATTTACTAAAAAATCAATTGCTAAAAAAAAAAAAATCAGGCCTCCACTGAATGTGATTCAGTATAAGTTATGGCTTTTTGGGGGGGAGAGGATTCTATTGCTTTAAACCTGTGACTTTCTTAATAAGTGTTTTTCTATAGATTCTTATTTGAAAATAAGTTAAAATCTAGCATTATTAAATATCTTCCTCTGAATTATATATTTGAAAGCTTATACTATAATACTTTTAATCATCTTTAAGATGCCTCAGAATTCTTATCTTTGCAACCACAATTTACCATAGACTTATCTATGTGATACAAATTTTATTATGTAAGCCAGAGGAGCGGTTCACAAAAAATTATACATGAATCTGAGTAATGCTCATACACCATTTTGAAATTACATATATATTAATTTTTCCCAAGTCGCTCATGCTTCCTTAACTATATAAGGTGTATATTTCACCATGTCCCAGTCAAAAATATGATATAAACATTTATGCACATATATTTTCAATTAATGTATGTAAATTATATTATATTAAGACCTATTTAGTGGCGATAAGGGTGGCAAAGTGTTCTCACTTTCCCACACTTTTTGCCTCCGCAGGAAACCGCCTGGCTGCCCTGTTTAGAGTGACCCGTTCCCTCCTGGAAGGGGGAGTGCGGGAGGACCCCTTGCAGGGATGGGCTGAGGACTTTTCGAATTTCCTGCTGGATAAAATCACTCGGATCCGGGACGGGTTGGACTCTGAATGGGCAACTCTGGGCGGGGGGGGGGGGGCGGAATTTGGAGAAGTCATTTGGGAGGAGTTTGATCCTGTGACCCCCGAAGATGTGGACAGGTTGCTGCAGGGGCTGAATGCTACCACATGTTTCTTGGACCCAGGCCCCTCCTGGCTGGTGTTGGCCACTGGGAGGTGACACAAAGTTGGTTCCAGGGTATCATTAACGCTTCCTTGAGTGAGGGATATCTGCCCGCCCCCTTGAAAGAGGTGGTGGTGAGACCCCTCCTCAAGAAACCGTCCATGGACTCAACTTTGTTATCTAATTATCATCCCGTCTCCAACCTTTGCTTGTGGCGAAGATTGTTGAGAGTGTGGTGGCACAACAGCTCCCCCAGCACCTGGATGAAACTGTCTGTTTGGATCCACGCCAATCGGGCTTCAGGCCCGGGCACAGCACGGAGACGGCATTGGTCACATTGGTGGATAATCTCTGGAGGGCCCGTGACAGAGGTCATTCCTCTGTCCTGGTCCTATTAGATCTCTCAGCGGCTTTTGATACTGTCGACCACAGTAACTTACTGCGACGGCTGGAGGGGTTGGGGGTGGGGTGCACTGTTATGCGGTGGTTCTCCTCCTTCCTTTCTGGCCATTTGCAATTCATATTGGCGGGGGGGCAGAGATCAGCCCCGAGGCCCCTGGTTTTAGGGATGCCTCAGGGGTCGGTGCTCTCACACCTTCTGTTCAACATTTATATGAAGCCGCTGGGTGAGATCATCCATGGCTTTGGAGTAGAGTTCCATCGGTATGCTGATGATACTCAGCTGTACATTTCTACCCCAGGCCACCCCGATGAAGCCATCAAAGTGATGACCCAGTGCCTGGAGGCCGTGCGGTGTTGGATGGGGTGGAAACAAGCTTCAGCTCAACCCATCTAAGACTGAGTGGCTGTGCTTCCCGGCGCCCCGATAAAGCTAGCTGGTTCCATCGCTGGCTGTGGGGGAGGGGGAATTCTTGCCCCCTCAGAGAGGGCTCGCAAACTGGGTGTCCTCCTGGATGTGTGGCTGTCATTGGAGGACCATGTGGCAGCCATCGCCAGGGGGGCTTTTGGTCAGGTCCATAGGATCTACCAGTTGCGTCCCTTTCTGGATCGGGATGCGCTTCGCACGGTCATTTCCGCCCTCGTGACCTCCCGCCTAGACTATGCCAACGCTCTCTACATGGGGCTTCCCTTGAAGAGCACCCGGAGGCTCCAGCTGGTGCAGAGTGCGGCTGCGTGGGTGGTGTTGGGGGCTCCTCAGGGCTCCCATGTTACGCCACTCCTGCGCAAGCTGCATTGGCTCCCGGTGGTCCTCTGGGTGCGCTTCAAGGTCTTAGTTATTATCTTTAAAGCGCTCCCTGGCTCGGGACCAGGATATTTGCGGGACAGCCTCCTGCCATTATCAGCCTCCCGCCGACCAATACGCTCCCATAGAGTCGGCCTCCTCGGGGTGTCGCCGGCTGGACGGCTGGTGACCCCGAGGGTGCGGATCTTCTCGTTGGGGGCACCCTCCCTCTGGAACGAATTACCCCTGGAGATGTGGACCATCCCTGATCTCCTGACCTTCCAGCATGCATTGAAAACTTATTTATTTCAGCAAGCCAGACTGGTCTAGGGTTTTTAGAGCTTTTAATTCGGTTTTAGCCTTCTTAATCCCTTATTTTTAATCTTTGATATGGCCAACCTATTTAATCCTTTTTAACTTTTTAAAATATTGTATGTGTACTCTTATATGTATATTTTATCTTGGCTGTTCACCACCCCGAGACCCTCTGGGAGAGGGGGTGGTATACAAATTTAAATAAATAAATAAAACCCTCATAAGAAAATAATTTCTCATTCTTGATGAGAAGTATAGATATTATACATTCTTAAAAACCCCAAAAGCATGAGAAACAAAATGCAGCTTTATTAATCTAAAGTACTCTTGTGTTTTTTATTTTAACATGTTTTAAAGATTAGTGAAAATTCCCCTTAATTTTCTGTGCCATAATCCAATCTGTTGCAGAGAATCTTCCAACCCTCCACATTAGAACTATGACTACATAGATCACAAGGTCAGAAATAATTGGTTTCTCTGGCTGATGCAATTCTGTGAGTGAATCATATAATCTGCTAAAAGCAGACATAAAGCAATTGAAATAGCTCTTATGTTAAATGCTACCCCCATATATATGAAGAGTATATGTATGTGTGTGTACCCTAAAATAAACAACCATTAAATGTTTTCCCATGCATGAGAGCAAATTGGAAAGATAATACATAAACAGAATGAAACATCATAAAGCAAAGGAGACTTTAAAGATTTTAAAAGACAACATAAGCAATTTTGCACTTTCTTTATTTAGCACTTCCTTTCAATAATTTAATTTCCTTTGCAGTTCTTTGTTGTGCAATATGAAAAAAGAGTGAAGTAATTTTCTAAAATGTAAGAAATAATACAGTGTCATACATCTCATTCACAATAACTAGTTTCATTTTTTTCCAGTTCAAATAATCAATGGTAAAAACATGGGAATTACAAGGGAAAATTACAAGGGAAAACATCATTTAGAGAAGGAGGATCTGTTGAAACCATTACTATAGTGTGCTGTGCTGAATTAGGGTCAGAGTGAAATCTATCATTCTTCTTGGAAGTTCACTGAGTGATTTGAAGCCAATAGTAGCTCACACCCCAATACCCCAACTTATTAGATTGGGTTATTGTTGTAGGAGACATTGAGGGAAAAAGCTTTGTACATTGGTCTGATCACATGAGTAAATAAATAAGAGAAGTCTCGCTATTGTGTGGTGGGCTTCTGTAGACAAGAAGCAGACCAGCATACCTACAACATTTATTGACTCAAAACTGGAACTAAGGAACCTCAGGCAAATGCCTGTAATTTATACTCTAGGCCCACAGAGCCTTAACCAATCATAATACTCGAAAAAGCCCGCCCAAATATGAATTTTCTAAGTTTCCCTCCAAAACAGTTGGAGTTAACAATTAGGGTCATCTAAAGGTTAGTTTCACTTTAGCAGGGCTTAACACAACTATATATATATTCAATATATTACACCCCTTCCCCCTCAGTCCATTCAATATTCATAGTTTTTGAGATAGGCTGGGGACCCATAGATCCTGACACAATGTTACTGGAGAGTCTTGTTTAAGGGGAGTATTGTCCATCTCCAATTGGACAGAATCTTGATTGCCATTTTGGTTGCCTATGAATGGTGGTGGCTCTATTGCCCTTGATACCTCCATTTCTCCGGAGGTAGCCATGAGTAGTGTAGGCAAACTCGGAGGAAAACCATTCCCTAGAGGGTCTGATAATGACTCGGGATCCTCACCTGGGACTGGCCCAGCCTGCCAACACCATAACTGATCAATGTGGCATCTGACTGTATGATCATTCCCCAGAATAACCTCATATGACAAGGGGATTGTTACCTTAATTACCCTAACTGCCACCCAAGGTGCCCCATTAACATAGAGTCTGGCTCAGATCAATTCTCCCAGCTGTAAGTTCCTGGGGGAGGTTTGGCTGAGCCGTCTCCGCCACTACTCTGTCTGGGTAAAGTCTGTTGAACTTTGTGATGAGCTGGTGGCCCCATCTCAGCTCTGCTGAGCTGCAACTTGTTGCTGTATTGGGAGTTATGTGTTGACATAGAAGGAAGTTCGTCAGGCAGTGATTCCAGTCCCCAGTCATCATATTCTTGAGTGTCTCCTTTGTGGTCCTGACCATTGGTCACGAGGTGGAATGGAGTGGATCTTACATGCCGAATCATGTTGGTATTGAGGAAAGATTGAAACTCTTCTCTGCTGTCAATTGTGCCCCCTTGCTGGACATATCACATCTGGCAGACCATGTGTGGCAAACTGCTGGCGCAACTCTCAGATGACCCTGGTCACAGGGGTGGGATTCTACCAGTTCACACTTATTCACTAGAACCAGTTGTTAACATTCTAAGCAGTTCGGAGAACCAGTTGTTAGAAGAAATTACTGGACTAATCCTGTAAGGAAGGCAGGAAGGAAACATTCTGGTGTTGCTTACAGAAACTGCCTCTCCGTTAACCCTTATTACATTCTTGGCAGAACTAGACTTCCTATCCCAGGAACATCTATGGAGTTTTTTTCTCCTCCTTTGCTGGTACTTTGCTTGTGTGGAGTGACCATTCAAAGTTACAATGGCACTGAAAAAAGTGACTTATGACAATTTTTCACACTTATGACTGTTGCAGCATCCCCACAGTCATGAGAGGCCAGGTGAGGAGATGCGTGCCACAATGTAAATGATGTTGAGTTGGCCACGCCCAGCCAGTCACATGACCACCAAGCCATGACCACCAACTAAGCCATGTCCACAGAACCGGTTGTTAAAAAATTTGAATCCCACCTCTGCCTGGTCATTGTAATAGATGAGACCGGTGCCACTTCCAACCACTTAGAATATGTGTCCACTACTATCAGGAATACTTGCCTCTGGAAAGGGCCCGCAAAGTCAATATACATGTGAGACCATGGGATGTATGTGGTCTTCTAGTGGTGCATTGGTGCTTATGGCATCTCCAATTGGATTTCTTGGCAAGCTTGGCAACTCCTTACTTGATTCTCAATATCCAGGCCTGGCCACCATAAGTAGCTGCTGGCTAGAGCTTTCATCTGAAAAATTCCTCAGTGCCCCTCATGTAGGGAATCCAGCACCTTGGAGTGAAGACTGGAAAGAATGATGACCCTGCTGCCCCACAGCACACATTCCTTGTGGGCCGACACTTCATTTTTCCAAGAAGCGTAATGCTGGAACT
Organism: Bungarus multicinctus; assembly: GCA_023653725.1. Classification (NCBI taxonomy): domain Eukaryota; kingdom Metazoa; phylum Chordata; class Lepidosauria; order Squamata; family Elapidae; genus Bungarus; species Bungarus multicinctus. The sequence continues at coordinate 60,176,038 of CM042840.1, forward strand.
CAGGGCCTGGCCAGGCTTCTGGCCATCCTCTTAACACAGTTGAGAACACAGGTAAGCGTTCTGTCCATGGTGGTTTCAGCTGCAACATCCCCTGCATATAGTGTGCTTTAGGCACATCCTGGATCACCAGAATATGACAGGCTGGGGCTGGATCTGGCTCAGTCTGTGGTAGAGGCAGTCGGTTGAGAGTATCGACATGGCCCATTTCCTTGCCCGGCTTGGACTAGCCAATACGAGTATGCAGCCATGAAAATGGACCATCATAGCATCAACAGTGACAGGATCTATGGTGTCTGTTTGTCAGCTGTGAAGAGACCGAGCAAAGGTTTGTGGTCTGGAAAGAGGATGAAGGTTCATCCATATAAGAAGTTGTGGAACTTCTTAATGCCAGAAACTATAGCGAGAGCTTCTTTGTCTATCTGGGCATAGCTCCTTTCAGCCAATGATAACATTCTAGAATAGTATGCGATGGGGGCCTCTCTATCATCTGACATCCTTGGCTTAGTACTGCCCCAATGCCATATGGCAAAGCATCACAGGCTAATGTTACAGGTAGGGTTTTGATGAAATGAGCTAGGGCAGAGTCTGAGGATAACAATGATTTTACTGTCTTGAATGCTTTGTTTTGAGTGCTCAACCAGACCTAGAGTGCTTTCTTGTCCAGTAGGCAGTGTAGAGGTTCTGCCAGGGCTGCCTTTTACCACTCCTAAGAAGGAGTGGTAAAAATTGAACAAGCCCAGGATTCCAGCAATGTCGATGTAGAAACCTAGGAATTCTGTGGATTCCATTCTCATCTGGCATTTTTCCTTCCTGAATTTAAGGCCTGACTTGCAGAAACATTGGAGTACTGCATGGAGATGTTCCACCAGGACTGCCGCTGATTCCCCTATGATCAGGATGTCATCGAAGTACAGGCAAATGCCAGTAATGTTCTCCCGTGTTCATTCCATAATACTTTGGAACAACCCTAGTGCTATGCTTACTCCAAACTGCAAGTGGCACACTCTGCATGCACCTCTGTGTGTGACTATTGTTTGTACTTCTGTGCTAGCATCATCTACTGGTAGCTGCTGTAGGCCTGGGTGAAGTTTAGCTTAGGATGTCTATTTACACGGTCAACGGGAGAGGCAGATATGGCGATGACAGGGGACCATATTATGTTTCGGGAGCCCGCCCCCGCTGTTTGTGTGCAATGGCGCGCTCCAACCCCCAGGTCATTTCCCGTTTCCCGAATTGTCCGAATCATTGGGCCCCAGGCCTTCGGTTGATGTTATGTAACGCCAAGTCCGTAGTTAATAATTCCCCCCTCATCCATGATCTGATTTTGGAGGGGGGAGCAGACCTGGCGGGTGTTACTGAAACCTGGTTGGGCTAGATGGGGGGTGTTTCCCTGGTGGAGATGTGTGCTCAGTTGGGTTTTGGGTTTTTCATCGACCGAGGGCCCAGGGGAGAGGTGGGGGGGTTGCGGTGGTTATTAAGGAAGATCTGTGTCCTAGGGAACCCACTGTTCCTCAGACGACCGGATGTGAATCCCTCTTCATGAAGTGTGGTTCCAGGGTTCAGACGGGCCTATTGATCACATACCTGGCTCCCTGCTATGTGACATTGGCCCTGCCTGAGCTCCTAGAGATCATAGCCGGCTTGGCGATTGGGACCCCCAGGCTTATGGTCATGGGGGATTTCAACCTACCCTCAACCAGTGGGACCTCGGGGATTGCTCAGGAGTTCATGGCTTCCATGACAGCCTTGGGCCTGACCCAATTATTTCGGGACCCCACACATATTGGGGGGGTCACATTTTGGATATGTTTTTGTCTCTGGACAGTGGCAGGATGATCTAGGTATAGGGGATGCTGCTGTAGAGCCCCTGTCATGGTCTGATCATTCACTCCTTAAGCTGGACTTCCATGTCGCACCCCCTCGTTGTGGGGAGGCGGGGCTGATAAAATGGTTCCGCCCCGGGTGCCTGATGGACCTGGATAGGTTCCTGACAGAGCTTGGGCCATTTCCCGATGCTCGCACACATGACTCGGTTGGGGACTTAGTGGCCATCTGGGATAGGGTGGCGGCTGAGGCCTTGACCGGGTCATGCCCTTGTGGCCTCTGACCCGGTGTCCTTGGTTTTCTGAGGAACTGAGGGAGATGAAGCACTGGAAAAGACACCTAGAGAGTGGTTGGAGGACCACCCGCTCCGGATCTGACCAAACACTATTGCGGTCCCATATTAGGACCTATTTAGTGGCAATGAGGGCGGCAAAGCGTTTTTACTTTTCCATCCTTATTGCATCCACAGAAAATCGCCCACCCTTTTTAGGGTGACCTGCTCCCTTTTAGATGTGGGAGTGCAGGAGGATCCTTTGCAAGGACGGGCCGAGGATTTTTCGAATTTTCTGCAGAATAAAATTGCTCAGATTTGGGATGGGTTGGACTCTGACTGGGCAACTCTGGACGGGAGGGCGGGGGCGGATTTTGGGGAGGTCATTTGGGGTGAGTTCAATCCTATGACCCTCGAGGATGTGGACAGGATCCCTCCTGGTTGGTTTTGGCTACCCGGGAGGTGACACGAGGTTGGTTCCAGGGTATTATTAATGCTTCCTTGAGTAAGGGGCTTTTGCCTGCCGCCTTGAAAGAGGCAGTGGTAAGGCCCCTCCTCAAGAAACCGTCCCTGGACCCAACATTATTATCTAACTATCGTCCGGTCTCCAACCTTCGCTTTGTGGCGAAGGCTGTTGAGAGTGTGGTGGCACGACAGCTCCCTCAGCACCTGGATGAAGCTGTCTATTTAGATCCACGCCAATCGGGTTTTAGGCCAGGGCACAGCACGGAGATGGCGTTGGTTGCATTGGTGGGTGATCTCTGGAGGGCCTGTGACAGGGGTTGTTCCTCTGTTTTGGTCCTGTTAGATCTCTCGGTGGCTTTTGATACTGTCGACCACAGTATCTTATTGCAACGGCTGAGGGAGGTAGGGAGTGGGAGGCACCATGTTACGGTGGTTCTCCTCCTTCCTCTCTGACCATTCGCAATTTGTGTTGGCAGGGGGGCAGAGGTCAACCCCGAGGCCCCTTATTTGTGGGGTACCTCAGGGGTCTGTGCTCTCGCCCCTGCTGTTCAACATTTATGTGAAGCCACTGGGTGAAATCATCTATGGTTTTGGGGTAGAGTTCCATCAACTGATGACATTCAGCTATACATTTCTACCCCAGGCCACCCCAGCGAAGCCGTTGAAGTGATAACCCAGTGCCTGGAAGCTGTGCGGAGCTGGATGGGTCAGAACAGGCTTCTACTCAACCCGGCCAAAACCGAGTGACTATGGTTTCCGGCACCAGATGCAACCAGCTAACTCCATCGCAGGCTGTGGGGGGAGAAATTTTGACCCCCACAGAGAGGGCGCGCAATCTGTGTATCCTCCTGGACGTACGGCTGTCGTTAGAAGATCATATAATGGCCATCATCAGGGGGGCTTTTTGTCAGGTCCATAGGAACTACCAGTTGCGGCCCTTTCTGGATCGGGATGCACTCTGCACAGTCACATCTGCCCTTGTCATCTCCCGCCTAGACTATTGCAATGCTCTCTATATGGGGCTCCCCTTGAAGAGCATCCAGAGGCTTCAGCTGGTGCAGAATGCGGCCACGCAGGTGGTTTTGGGGGCTCCTCGGAGCTCCCGTGTTATACCGCTCCTGCGTGAGCTGCATTGGCTTCCGGTGGCCTTCCAGGTGCGATTCAAGGTGTTAGTGGTCACCTTTAAAGCGCTCTATGGCTTGGGACCTGGATACTTACAGGACCACCTGCTGCCACCATCGGCCTCCCATCAACCAGTGAGCTCTCACAGGGTAGGCCTCCTCGGGGTCCCGTTAGCTGGGTGATCCGGCTGGTGGCCCTAAGGTTGCGGGCCTTCTCTGTGGGAGCACTCTCCCTCTGGAATGAATTATCCCCGGAGATGAGAACTATCCCTGACCTGCGAGCCTTCCAGCGCATGCTGAAAACCCACCTTTTCCAACAAGCTGGTCTGGCCTAGAGTTACTGGTTAGGGTTTTAAATTGGTTTTAATGGTTGTAGCTTTTAAAATTTTTTCCTTGTTCAGTTTTATTTTCATTGTATTTCAGCCACCAATTTAACCTATTTTTAATTCTATTTTAAAATTGTATTTGTAATGTGTGTCGTTTTTACTTGGCTGTACACCACCCCAAGTCCCATTGGAAGAGAGGCAGTATATAAAATCTAATAAATAAATAATAAATAAATAAATAGTGAAGATGCAACCTCCGTGGAATTAGATGAGGATGTAGCTTACCACTGGTACAGGGTAAGCAAGCTGCTATAGTGCCTTGTTTATGGTGCACTTGTAGTCTGTGCAGATGCGAATGTCCCCATTAGGCTTCACTGGGGTCACTATGAGAGTCTCCCACTGGCTATAGTCCACAGGTTGGAGCACTCCCTTCTGTACCAGCTTGTCTAGTTCCACATCAATTTTAGGCTTCAATGCAAAGGGAACCCTGCACGGTTTTAATCGGATTGGAATTACTCCTGGATTAAAGTTGAGTGAAATGGGTGCCCCTTTGTATTGTCCCAGCTCAGTGCTGAATATGTCAGCATATTGTTGGCATACCACTTCTAGATTGGCTATTTGGGTTCTATGGATGCTGGTTACCCTGATGCCCAGGGCCTCGCATCTGTCCAGTCCTATGAGTCTTGTGCACAGCCCCTCTACGACCACTATGCTGGGGGAACCTCAAACTCTCTGAATTGTACTCTAATGGTAGCTTCACCCCTTCTGGATGTCTGTTAGCACTAAGCTCAATGATTTGAGCAGGACCCGCCGTCAGCTACATTTGCAAATATGGTCAAAAGTCATGGAGAAGATAAGGGATAGCGCTGATCCAGTATCTATGAAGCTTTAGCTGAAGTCTTATCATTTCTTTGATGGGGCGTAACCTATGAAAAATAATTACCTAGCTCTATGTTGCCCTTTCAGTTTTACTTGTGAGGGAATATGCACCCATGCTAGAGCTCCAAATGTATGTAGATAACTTAAATTTGGTTTTCTGCCATGCCAATGAGTGAATGACAATTCACCAGTTGTTGTGTTCACCACATTGTTTAACACATGGTTGGAACACAATATGGCTTCACCCCCCACAATGTTTCAGGCAAATCTGAATCGGATAATATAATGCAAGTCATTGCTTGTAACATAGTGCGAGTCATGGTTTGCCCTCTTCATTCTATAAATGAGTAATGTTGTGGCCTGTATGGTGCAAAACGCTTATGCTCAATACCAGCCACTTTCAACATTGTTTGGAATCTATTGTTAATAAATTCAGTCCCGTTATCTGTAACTAAAGTAATTACCCTATGTCTCATCTTTCTCTCAGCAAATCTTAGCCAGTTAAAGAAATGTTGGAACATTTCTGTTTTGTTTTTCATTAGATAGCAGAAACCGTATTGTAAGTAATGGTCCATTGTACTCAAAACATAGCAGGCACCTCCCAAACTGGGTTTTTAAGGACCAATTATGTCAGCAAAAACATCCTCTAAAGGTTCTTTGGTCTTAGACCCATTAAGACTGTTTGCAGGAGTAACCTTGCTTTTCTTCTGATTACAGGCATTACAGTTTAAGTACTTGCTACAGGGTTTTAATTTCATTCCCTCTGACAAGTTAACAGTTTGTTTCAGCATTTTGAAATTAATGTGCCCCAGATGTTTATGCAGTAAATGTATACATTCGTCATGTGGCTTAACATTGTTATAAACCGAGTTATCCATCTGCAACTGGTCATCATGTATCACGTATAAACCATTCTCTAAAGTAGCAGTAACACTTTTACCCTCTTTCTCTATTATACAGTTATCTCCCCTAAAGGTTACTACATACCCAATATTAACTAAAGCCCTTACTGATAACAAATTAAATTTCAGTTTAGGTACATATAACATAGATAAATGCTCATTTATACATGAACAATATGCAGTACCTTCACCAGATGCTTTCATCTTTCATCCATTTGCCAATGATACATGTTGCTTACTCGTGGACATCTTTACAAACCTCTCTATTTCTAGTAATGCACTGCGATGCTCCACTATCAACTACCCACAAATCATGGTTTACAGTTGAATTGCTAGACATAGCTAAATTAACATTCTTCTTAGCCTTCTGGTGATTACCAGTATTCTGATTTTCCCTTCTGACAGAATCTAGCTATATGTCCCCTAGCCCCACAAGAAAAACATTTCCTAACAGTATAGGCAGTTGAAGACAAATCCTCTTTTTGTGGTTGTTTCTCTCTCAGTTGGTCTCTGTCCAGCCTTCTTCTTGCCTCTTCTAACAATCTTCAGTTATGTCAGTCAATGTCAGTTCATTTCTGATCAAGACTTCCAGTGAAGATACATAATCATCATAACTTTCATCCAATGAGGAAAGAATGATGTTGTCATGTCTCCAGGATGTGCTGGAGCTGTGACACCACGCATTGTGCTATCGAGGGGGGAAGTACTGTTAATCACCCGACCGGGGGAGTCGACTGTTTCAACGGAGATAACAAACCATGCTGACATCACATGCTGAGCTGTTACTGCCTGTGGGGGATTGTAGACAAAGAGATTTAGATACTGCCTGTTGAACTAACGATCTCGAGAGGGGTGATGGGTCACTAAATATCTGTAAATCCAATGAGAGAATATGATATGTGTACACATGTGGTAAATAGGGGTGGGTTATTGATGGATAAAAGCACAGTATATAGAGTGTTACATGGTGATCGGATGTGATGCAGTAGCATTCACCGGATGGTGGATAAACTCATTAAATTGTTAACTAATGTATAAATACAGCTCTGGCAGCGAGGCGCGCCAGAGCTGACTTTAATTTCTTCATGGTTACTCGGTGTTGCCTGAATCTGGAGCACTGTGTGGGTGAATAAAGACTCATTTGCTCATTACCTTGAGACGATTATTTTCCTTCTTGTCTGGTTTTTGGTGAAACAGCTGAGGGGAAAGTCAGCTCTCTTCAAAACCTTTTGTGCTCCTGTCATTCATCACAACCCTCGTGAACTGTTTGGTGTGCTGCTTTGGGGAGAAATGGCAGAAGGCACAAATGTGGATTCAGTTTTGCCGGTTGCATCGGAGGTGGATGAAGAAGAGATTTCTCTGGGGGATGCCAGAGTGTGTGAGTCTACAGAGGGATTTATAAGTGACGACACACCATCTACTGGTGATACTGGGGATATTCCCAAAGATGTACAAAGAGTTACTAGACCTAAACTACGTAAAACAAGGGAAAATCAGAGGAGTGATTTGGATTTCCAAGAGGAGTGTGGGGAATGAGGCATTCGTGGAAAAACCCCTGTTTTTGCACTTCACAATGCTGGGGTATTTGAGAAGTGGAGGGAAAGGAAAATAGTTGAAGAAGATGCCTGGAGTACCTCCACCTCCAGTTTGGGGGCCAGTACTATAGAACTATTGAGAATAAAGTATGGAGATCTGAGTATACATGATTCCAGCCCAAAGGCAGATGGGAAGGGTCAGGAGCTCGTACTGAGGATACTTCATATTTCAGTTCTATCCCTAGGGAGGGGAGAGAACGTAATAGTAAGAGGACTGGAAATGACTTGACACCTGGATTTGATACTTCATTGGCTGATGTTGCCAGGCCATCAGAACCCAGGACAGGGGGGACAAGGCCGGTGTCCTCTAGCTTTGCTCGAAGGGAATCATTACCTCGGCATAGGCATCATGTGGGTGCTTGGGGTCATCAGGGAATGTCTGGACAATGGCCACAGCATATGGTGTGGGAACCACCACTCTTGTAAACCACATTTGATGGTTATCCAGACCGTATTGCTTGACCGTATCGTTCTTAAGCCAAGTGGTTAATCACCTGGAATTATATACATCTTGCTATCCATCCCAGTGATCCATAGTGGTGGCTATCACAGGAGTTTTAATGGGAGATGCAGCAGACTAGGTTGCATAATGAAAGGGCACGAGAATTGGTAGATGTCAGTCTGTTTCTGGATTCACTCCGTATCCAATTTGAAGATAGATCCCGCATTCACCAAACTGAGGAAGCTATAATGACGTTGAGGCAAGATGGGAGACCAGCAACTGAATATGTACAGGATTTCTGACGTCTGGCTGGGAAATTAAGGTCTTGGCCTGAGCGTCTGTTGGTTCGAGAATTCCATGCCGGCTTAGATTGTGGTTTAAGACAAGCTTGTCTATATAGAGGAATCTCTCAATGTTTGTCAGACTGGTACAGAACAGTAGTTGAACTAGATGTTGGACTAAAGGAGTTCAGAACCAGGCCTGATTCCTTCAAAAAAGTATCCAAAGCAGATCTTAATGTCATGAGAGGTCGGAGCATTGGGCGTTGGAATGCCCCAAACTTGCCAATGAAGGTATGAAACAAACAGCAAAGGTACCTCTGGGAGCAGTGACAAAATTTGGTTTTAGGAAACCAGGAAGTAGTAGTGAACGATCACAAGGACTGGTTCAGAAAACAAAGGGGGAAGCATCACCATCAAGACGTCAATCGGATGAACATAGTCAACCCAGAGCAGTGTCGGGGTTGGATAACAGTGGTGAGGAAAGCCACGATGATACGATGGTGAGTGCCCCAGTTCACCCTTTCGTGATACCAGTGATATTGGATGGGGGAAATAAGGGACTAAGGGGAAGATATGGGACCTTGATAGACAAGGGATGTACCAGGTGTCTTATTAGCCAATGAATAGTGGATGAACTGAAATTACAGGTGGAAAAACTGCCCACACCAATGAGTTTTGAACAGGTGGATGGGTCCATGCTTGGGGGGGTCCCCAGCTGTGACGATGACTACCCCTATTAAACTTGAAATTGGAGCTCATTGGGAACAGCTATGATTTATTGTTGTTCCACATATGCACGAGGCACTAATACTAGGCCTCATGTGGTTAGATAGGTGGGAGCCCGTTATATGGTGGGAGGGTGGTTGTCGTCATTTAAGACTGGAGGTAGGACCGGATCCCCCTCAAGCAAATCCAGAGGAGTTCATGCATACTTCACAAAGGGAATTAGCAACCACCATAGATGAACATCAAAAACTCCCCTACCCAGCTGAGTATCAGGATCTCGCAAAGGTGTTCAGTGAAGAGGAATGCGAACACTTACCCCCCCCCCCCCATCGTAAAACCGACTGTGCAATAGAATTGATCCCAGGGGTGCAGTTACCTAAACCTCGTATGTACGCAATGACTCCCAAGGAGATGGAAAAAATGAGGAATTATTTAGATAAAAACTTAGCCCGTGGTTTCAATCAGCCTGGACGATCACATATAGCTGCCCCAGTATTGTTTAAGGAGAAGGATGGAACCTTGAGTTTGTATGTGGATTTTAGAGGGCTGAATGTTGTATGCGTAAATAATGTATATCCTCTACCTTTGATCAGTGAATTATTGGCCGCGTTGGCCACCGGAAAAATTTTTACGAAGTTAGATTTGCGTGAAGCATATTACAGAATACGTGTTAAACAAGGAGATGAGTGGAAAACTACTTTCAATTGTCCCCTTGGTAGTTTTAAATTTAAGGTGATGCCTTTTGGACTGCAAGGTGCTCCCACAGTATTCATGCAGTTGATTAATGAGGTGCTGCATGAACATTTATATCGTGGAATACTAGTATATTTAGATGACATCCTAATTTACACACAGACTTTGGATGAACACATACAATTAATACGAAGTGTCTTAAGAAAGTTGTTAGACGCTAAATTGTACGTGAAATTGTCGAAATGTGATTTTCATTGCAGTAAATTGGATTATCTTGGATATAGAATTTCCCATAATGATGTGGAAATGGATCCAAACAAAGTCACTGCTATCTTGGATTGGGAAACCCCACAAACCCGTAAACAATTGCAGAGTTTCCTTGGTTTTGCAAATTTTTATAGGCAATTTATACCACAGTTTGCTAATATTGTGTTACCATTAACCAAACTACTAAAAACAAAGAATCAGAGAACAAAGCCAATGCCCGATCAAAAACTGGAATGGTCCACCTCCTGTCAACAAGCATTTGACAATTTGAAGACATTGTTTTCCCAGGCACTGATTCTAAAACATCCTGACCCCATGAAAAACTATGTGGTTCAAGCTGATGCCAGCAATGTGGCTGTTGGCGCTGTCCTTTTGCAAATAAATGAACAAGGACTGTTACAACCTTGTGCTTGTACGTCCCGGAAATTTACCCCAACAGAGAGAGGATGGGCAATTTGGGAGAAGGAAGCATTTGCAGTGAAATGGGCATTGAATACATGGAGACATATTTTAGAGGGCACCAAAGAAAGTTTTGAAGTCTGGACAGACCACAAGAATTTGACAGCTTTACAAATGCCCCACCGGTTATCTCCCAAACAGGTTAGGTGGGCTATGTATTTTAAACGGTTTAATTTTCATCTGCACTATGTACCAGGCAGACAGAATTTTATGGCGGATGCTCTGTCCTGACTATTGCAATACAATGAACCTCGAGATGTGATTGTTCAGCCTTTGATCCCAGAAAGCACACAAAAGAATACGGGACAGACTACATGGTTAAACGAAATAAAGGAAGATATGTTGCGGGAAGCAACTCAGACAGATACATGGCTTACAAATAATACTGACTCAGTTTCCTATAGAAATAATTTGGCATGGAAAGGAAGCAGGATTTATGTACCGGAAAAATGTAGGAATCACATTTTGGTAAAATGTCATGATGACAAACAAGCCGGGCATTTTTGATTTTTAAAAACATTACATTTAGTTCGACGCCAATTTTGGTGGCCAAAAATGAGGTCCGATATAGAAAAATATATAAACAGATGTCATGTCTGTGCAATTTCAAAACCAAGACTAGGTAAGCCATTGGGATTGTTACGAACAGTGTCTGAACCACAACATCCATGGCAGGATATTGCCATGGATTTTATAGTAGAACTGCCAACCAGTAATGGATATACAGTTATATGGACAATCATCGACTTATTCTCGAAACAGGCACATTTTGTACCTTGTAAAGGGCTACCATCAGCTAAATCGTTAGCTAATATATTCATACAACATGTCTATAGATTACATGGAATCCCTCAACAAGTGATCTCTGATAGAGGAGTACAATTTACTGCTCACTTCTGGAAAGCATTCCTCCACTTGTTGGGATCATCCCAGGGATTAAGTTCAGCCTATCATCCAAGCACGAACGGCACCACAGAAAAAGCAAATGCCATGGTGGAGAGATATTTAAGATCTTATGTATCCTATCAACAAGAAGAATGGGCGGAGTTGCAGAAGCCGCGTACAATAACGCAGTACACAGTAATATGGGATATAGTCCATTCTACATAGCTAATGGCATGGAGTTTAGTCCATTACCAGATCTGAATAACTACCCCAATGACCAATCAGTGTTCAACAGTGGGCACAATGAGTACAAGCTAGTTGGATACATGTGAGAAAAGCTCTGGATAAAACAGCAATGGACTATGAAGTTTATGCAGACAGGAAGAGGTGAGATCATAAACCTTTCCAGGTTGGAGATAGAGTATACCTGTCAACAAAATATATCAAGTTGAAATTGAACAGTAAGAAATTAGGGCCCAAATGTCTGGGTCCATTCCTGATAACAAAAATAATCAATCCTGTCACAGTAGAATTGAAATTACCATCATTGTTGGGCCGTATACACCCAGTGTTTCATGTCAGTTTATTAAAACCCTTCGACCCAAGTCGAAGTACCTGAAATAAAAAAGGGTTATCAACACGATATGGATTACATTGAGATAGCTGGGATCCTCGACTCACGAAAAAGAAGGAATAGTATCCAATATTTAGTACGTTGGAAGGGCTACCCTTTATCAGAAGCACCTGGGTGAAGGCATCAGATGTATGTGCACATTGTTTAGTGCATCATTTCCATAGTACATACCCCGACAAACCTGGACCCACATTGCAATTAAAGTAACTGACATGACTGTAATTAATAATAATATTTTTACTGTGTTGCAGGCGGAGTCCTGGTAAGAGGCTGGAGGCTGGAGCCGTGACACCATGCATTGTGCTATCGAGGGGGGAAGTGCTGTTAATCACCCGACCGGGGGAGTCGACTGTTTCAACGGAGATAACAAACCATGCTGACATCACACGCTGAGCTGTTACAGCCTGTGGGGGGTTGTAGACAAAGAATTTAGATACTGCCTGTTGAACTAACGATCTCGAGAGGGGTGATGGGTCATTAAATATCTGTTAATCCAATGAGAGAATATGACATGTGTACACATGTGGTAAATAGGGGTGGGTTATTGATGGATAAAAGCACAGTATATAGGGTGTTACATGGTGATCGGATGTGATGCAGTAGCGCTCACCAGATGGTGGATAAACTCATTAAATTGTTAACTAATGTATAAATACAGCTCTGGCAGCGAGGCGCACCAGAGCTGACTTTAATTTCTTCATGGTTACTCGGTGTTGCCTGAATCTGGAGCATTGTGTGGGTGAATAAAGACTCATTTGCTCATTACCTTGAGACGTTTATTTTCCTTCCTGTTTGGATTTCAGTGAAACAGCTGAGAGATGTAAACTTGATGCACCTCTGAAAACATCAGTTCCTTTTCATGTAGCTCTTGAAAAGTTTTTTTCATAAAGTTCAAATGAGCTAACATATCTCCCCCTTTCAGAAGACATGCTCTAAACAGTTTATGTGTAAGATGTATTTATGCACCTACACTGTCACGAATATAAATCCTCTTCAAATTCTCCCAACACCTAGCATCAGACTCTTCTCCATGAATATGTACTAGCTGATAGTCACTCAATGTTAGTCCAATTATACAAAGAGCTCGTTTGTTGTTCTGTTTAAAGTCAGATAACTTCTTGGCATCGTCCTCATTATCTGGATCCCAAGCATTTACATCCAGTGGATTCTGAACTGCAGCCCATAACCCTTCCCTACGCAGAAGTAGACTGCACTTCATAGACCAGGAAACATAGTTTGTTCCATCCAACCGGGTTATCATTGATAGACTTGTTGATGGGTCTTGTGCCATCTTTACCAGGACAGTAACCCACAATTAAACAGTAAACAGCTGTCTGTACATGGTACTGTGTATTCACACTAACTCACAGTTATCTGAGCCTGGACCAGAGGTGGTATTCAGCAGGTTCTGACCAGTTCCGGAGAACCAGTAGTGGAAATTTTGAGTATTTCAGAGAAAAAGCAAATCCCACCTGTGACTGGCCCTGCCCCATCTATTCTCTGCCTCCTGAGTCCCAGCTGATTGGCTGGGTCTTCTTTTGTTGCCCTGCACAGGAGAACGGAGCTGGAAAGCAGGTTAGTGGGCTGTGGGGGATGGGGATTTTGCAGTAGCCTTCCCCTGTCATGCCCATCAAGCCAAGCCATGCCCACCAAGCCACGCTCACAGAACCGGTAGTAAAAAAAATTTGAATCCCACCACTGGCCTGGACCCATAACCAGTGTTGAGGTATTCCTCATTAGGAGAATGAGTGCACTCAGGGAAACGTGAGAGTGGTGATGAATAACACACAACTAGCACACAGATACACTGAATAGTAAAATGTAGGTTTTACTTCCAGTAAATGGGTAAGCAAAGTCCAACAAACAGTCCAAGTCATACACAGTTAAAGCAGTCAGTCTTCAGTCCAGGGATAATCCAAAAACAAAGTCCAGTATCATAAACAAAGTTCAGTAAACATAGTTTGTTAACAGTTGCAAGACTCACAGCAATCTGAGCATAACAACAATCAGGCAACAGGCAATAGGGAAAACGCAAGAAGAAGAAACCAGGTTTCTGGCTCCATTTTATGCCATTGGAGGAACCACACCCAATTATGATTACAGTATTCCCTTAAAGAGACAGTATTAAATGACTATCCTGGTTTATATATTTCCAACCCAACTGTTAGGTGAATATCATTCCTAACAATATTCCTATTCTTTTCCCAAGATGCCTCTGATAAGGGGTTGCCTTCCACTTGATCAAATATTGGAGTTGTCTCCTGTGCCACCTCAAATCGAGGATACGCGGTACCTCATAATGGGTTTGGCCTCCTATGGCTACAGGGTCTGGGGGCTCACGAGGTAGGGGCCTCAGGGTTGATCCCACCATGGGTTTTAAGAGGCTATTATGGAATACCGAGTGTATTTTCCCTAACAATTGGGGCAACATCAGTTGCACCATGACTGGGTTGATTACTTTTACTATGGGGAATGGTCCCATAAACTTTGGCCCCAATTTCTTGCTAGGGGGTCTTAACCTCAGGTATTTGGTGGAGAGGTAGACCTTCTCTCCCATCTGGAATGGCCTTTGCATGGCTCGGTGTTTGTCTGCCTGTCTCTTATAGCTCTGTGCCCCTTTTGCCAGTGCTTTTTTAACATTCTCCCAAATTACTTTCAGCGTTGACATCCTATTGGTCATGCTGACTGTGGAGGGGGGATCCTTTGGATACTCAGGCATTGGGACAAAATCCATACTGCTTACTACTTTGAAGGGGGTTAGTCCCATGCTACTGTAAGCAGCATTATTATACGTGACCTCCACAAAAAGCAGGAGGTTCGCCCAATTGGATTGCTGATAATTCACATAGCACCTCAGATACTGCTCTACCATGGCATTCAATCTCTCTGCCATCCATTGGTACTTGGATGGAAAGCTGAGCTAAGACCCTTGGATAATCCAATAGTTCACAGGAACTCCCTCCAAAATTTGGCTGTGAATTGGACTCCTCTGTCTGAGATAATTCTCCGTGGTACTCCATGCAGGTGGTAAATGTGTTTCAAAAACAGCTTGGCTAACTGGTGGGCTAAGGGTAGTCCACTGCATAGTATGAAATGCACCTGTTTGGAAAATAAGTCTATTACAGTCCAGATCACCATGTTTCCTCCACTTTTCGGCAACTCCACTATGAAATCCATTGTGATTTCCACCCGTGGCCTCATTGGTTCCTCTACTATCTGTAGCAGTCAAGGCGGGGTTCTTGGTCATTTTTTCATCGCATCTCTGTTTCCCCCAATTCAATCATTAAATAACATGTAGGTCTTTAACTGAAGCATGGGGTGCTGCAGAAGTGGGGAAGACCCTAGCACAGGGCCACCTGCCCCAGACCTCCCATATCCTCCAAGATATCTCACGCTCTGCTTCCTGCATCTTGGGTCCTCACAGACTTTTTCCACTCTCCCTAGATCTCCCCACTTCTTAGGCCCAATTCTCACCCCATCAGACCAAACATCTGCTTCTTTGCTTACCTGTTGAAGAGCTTTGAGACCTTCAGATCACTTCATCATGCAACCATGGCATGATTCCAGAAGCTGCAGTAATATTTACAGCTATCAGAATATATACAGCTATCAGTAATATTTACAGTTATCAATTAACAGTTGAAAACATGTGGATGCTTCTTGAATTGCATCATGCAGCCAAAGCACAAAGTAACCTGTTCTATTTTGCTAATACAGTCTAATCAACAATTTAGAAACCTGCAGCCCCAGAATCGTGCCATATGACAGTGGGGCACAGTTTTCTGCCTTAATGTTTGCAAGCTTCTGCAGCATAGTGCAAACAGTGTTAAGGCAGCAAAACAAATGGTTTGTCCCTTGTCCACATGATGCAATTCCAGAATTCTGTCATGTTGCTGAATATCAAAGCAAGTTTTGTTTTTAACAAAATAGTATTGAAATATATATGGCAAGGGAAGAAATCAAGAATTAATATTAAAATGTTACAGGATGCTAGATGAGGGTTTGGATTACCTAACTGGGAATTATATTATCAGGCTATAGTATTAACTTGGATGAAATAATGGATTACATTAAGAAACTGAACCCAAACCAGAGGGGGCATAATAACAAAAAATATAATAAAAAAGATAAATACATTATGCTTCATATCTTAACAGCTGCTAGGATTTCCTATGCACAATTGTTATAAAAGATTTTAGACTGTACAGAGATGGTCAGACTAACAATGAAATTAAGAGACAAAGAAGAGTCAATATATTAGAATGTCTAGGATGCCTGGTATGAATGGTTTAAGAATAAAAAGAAATCAAAATGACAATTAGGTAAAGAATAAGAAACTATATAAATACTTATATCTATATTCATATCTATATATATGTATTTATATATTAATTTGAAATTGTGTAATGAAAGAAATGTGTATATAGAAAGATGATAAGGAAATGTAAAAGATGTCTTGATGTTGATATAATTATGTATAAAGTTTTATTTTATGTTTTTCAATTTTGAAAACTAAAAAATTTAATGGAATATTTGTATAAATAAAAAAAATTTAAAAAAAGAAAGAAGATTGTTAACGTCAGAAGGGCATGATTTGCAACTGGGCTGGAATTCATTTCTATGGTACAGAATAAGTAAAATACATGGATATTTTCAGAGACATATGATTAGAAATGCTTTGTTATTAGCAAGGGAAAAAACTAGAGAAAAACATTATATGAAAATTCCAGTCTGGCTATCAACAATGGAAGCACCTATATATCTCAATATTTGTAAAATGGGAACTACTGCTAGATATAAGGATATATTGAATGAAAAGGGTGAGCTCAAAACAAAACAAGAACTGAATGAACAAGGGTTGAAATGCATTGGTATTCATATATGCAAATACAATCAAGATATGAAAAAGATATTAAAGCTGAAGGTATTTATAAGAAGTTTACAGAATTGGATAAAATATTAACAGGAACGGAAGACAACTTGATCAAAAAACCGTATTGTTACTTACTAAGTGTCAAATTAGAAGAAGAGCAAGTAAAGGAAACGATAATAGCATGGGCGAAAAACTTTAGGTATACCATAGAATTAGATAAATGGAAGAAGTTATGGGAAAAGAATTATAAATTAACAATATCGACAGCATATAAACAAAATTTATATAAGATGGCACTTTGCACCAGTAAAACTGGCAAAGATGTTTAAAGATAAATCAGCCAAATGCTGGAAGTGCCACCAGACACCTGGATCGTATTACCATATGTGGTGGACTTATGCAGAAGCTAAAAAGTATTGGACATAGTTGGAAAAAAATGATAAAGCAACACATAAATCTGAAACCTGAAATATTTTTATTAGGGATGGTACCTGAAGTTTACAGCAAAGAAAAACATATTTAATTATTCATGTATTAACAGCAGCTAGAATTGTATTTGCTCAGAACTGAAAAAGTGATAAGACACCGGCAGAGGGTAAAGTAATTGAGAAAATATTTGAATGTGCAGAGATGAATAGATTAACATTGGCAATTAAAGAAAAAGAAGAAATGGAATACTACATGGTATGCGATTTGTTTTATCAATGATTGGAAAACAAAATAATTTAAGATGGAGTAGATGAATATATAGAGAAATAAGTTAAGATTGTTAAAAAATAATAGATAAACAATGATTATAAAGAAAATATGATTATTATTATATTGGTAAGAAAAGTATTAATTATAATTGCTAGCACAAGACATATGTACCCAGTCGACTCATTGTTGAAATGAAAGATGGAATTCCTGTAAATATAAAATAAAAAATGTAATATATATATTTAAAAAGCAAGTTTTGTTTGATCAGCTTGGAAGGCTTTGGAAATCTTCAAGGCTTTGGAACCCTTCAAAAGATAAATGAAGAGGAGTGTTTGGGCCTGGTGGAGTTGAAATCACCTAGAGTCAAACAATTTACTCTCCAATAAACAATTTGGTTTCAGAAAAAAATGGTGTGGCAATTTGCAACTTCTACACTGCAAAAATATATGGACTACACTACTTGACCAGTGTAAACCAATAGATGTAATTTACATTGACTTCTGCAAAGCCTGGTACATGACAAACTACTATTAAAATTAAATTTTTACGGCATTTCTGGATCCCTTCACAAGTAGATTACTGCTTTCCTGTCAAACAGGCAACAAATAGTAAAAATAGGAAATGCCCTATCGAACCCTGCACCACTTATCAGCGATATCCCCCAAGGGAGTGTTCTAGGACCCAACTCTTTACATTCCATATAAATGACCTTTGTGATCACCTTACTAGCAACTGCATCCTCTTCACTGATGATATAAAACTATTCAATATCATCATCAATACTACCATCCTTCAAAAAGACCTTGATTATTTGTCCGAATGGTCTAACAGTTGGCAACTCCAAATCTCAACCAAAAAATGCTCTGTCCTACACATTGATTAAAAAAAAAACTATATACCAAATACAAGCTAGGTGGATATGACCTTGTTGATGACCCTCACAATGTCAAGGAGCTCTCATATCGAATGACCTAAGCACCAAAACTCATGTCACGACTCCAATGCTGAACAATATGGAGCCCAGACATCTGAAGCTTCATACGGCAGTAATCACCCCTCCCTTACCTCGAGAAACAAACTTGACTGGCATTGGGATATGGTGCTCTGAGACTGAAACAGTGCCGATGATTTATTAACACAGGAATAGATGATGGCAGCGCCCTGGGAGGAACTTCATCGACACTGAAGAATTGTGGTTAAAGATCGCAACGATCAGAAGGCATCATGGATCACCAGATCGCAATGATTACAAGACATCATGGGAGAGGGGGTGCTGTGGTTAGGTGGTGGTTTGAACAAAATGGGATGAATTGGTAATGTGGATGTATGTGATTACTGATAGGGGGTTGGGGTAATTACTGCATTGTAAGTCAAACATCCCGGATGCTAGGCAGCAGCAACAGCCGGAAGGGAGCTATAGCTATTAAGTAATTACTTAATGAATCATATGTATAAATACAGTTCTGGCTTGCAACGCAAGCCAGAGCTGACTTAATATATTTTGCTCGTTGTTACCCGTTGTTTTGGCACTAGAGGCGAATAAATACTTCACTAAATCTATACTAGTGAGTGGTCTTTTCATGGCCCGAACATTGGACGAACAGCTGAGAGCTCACTGCAACAGTATTGCCAAAAAGGCTTTAAGAGTTGTAAATTTAATTTTATGAAGCTTCTCTTTTGGTAATACTGATTTGCAAACTAGGGCATTCAAAATTTTTGCTAGACCAATACTTGAATTCAGCTCTGCTATCTGGAATCCGCACTGTATATCAGACATAAATACAATTGAGCAAGTCCAGAAGTATTTTACCAGAAGAGTACTACATTCCTCTGTTCGTAATAGAATACCCTACACCACCAGACTTGAGATTCTAGGCTTAGACAACCTTGAACTACGCCAGCTAAGATTGGACAAGCATAGTACATAAAATCATATGTTACAACATCTTACCAATTAATGAATAAAGAGCACACAACAGATATAAACTTAATGTAAACCACTCCAAACTTGATTGCAGGAAGTATGATTTCAGCAACAGAGTGGTCAATGTCTGGAACTCACTACCCAATTCTGTTGTCACCTGCTCAAACCCCCATTACTTTAACTTCAAACTAACCTCTATTGACCTCACCCCATTCCTAAGAGGTCTTTAAGGGGCGTGCATAAATACACGATCATGCCTACTGTCCCTGTCCCTTTGTCCCCAATTATTAGTTCCTATTTCTTATATTTAAACTTATGTTTATTCTTATTTCTATTGTATTGTAAGCTTTGACAAACTAAATACATACATACATACATACATACATACATACATACATACATACATACATACATACATACACACATACACATATACAATACACTTCCAAAATGACTGAGCAATGTTTGATTCTCAGATTTCCTTAAAAACTCATTAATCTTTTCAGCAGAAAAAAGCAAATGTTTACTGGAAAACAATTCTACTTCTTTGCTTTATTTACCATAAGCTAATATGCCAGAAAACTCATTAAAAAGTAGACAATAGAAAACCTTTGCAAACATTCTCTAAATTTTGGAGTGCAACCAGATAGTTATAAAGAATATTATATACAACCAATATTGAAAGTTAATATGACCATCATTATTGTAATCTCATATTAATATAGTTTACTCGTGAAAGATTTAAAATTGCATTGTTTACTCATGAAAGATTTAAAATATGTCAACTATTGCCTTAGCAGTGATTCAATAGTGTTCTAAAAAAAACATTATGCTAGATTCAAATTACCCAAGAATCACATTGATAGCTTATGCTGTCACACAGAAATACATATTGGATGCAATACAGAATACAGAATAGTCATCCAGTCTCTTTTTAAAGATGTCCAGTGTTGGAGCATTCACAGTTTCTAGAGGCAAGTTGTTCCACTGATTAATTGTCCTCACAGTCAGGAAATTTCTGCTTAGTTCTAGGTTGCTTCTCCCCATTAGCCTAGGTGTCTAGGAGAATAGGTCGACATTCACTAGTCTTTCCAGTAAACTCTCTAATTAGTAAAGTACTGCTGACATTAAAAGTAATAAGATAACTTCTCTAAAGTAATTAAGAAAAAGGGTTTGCTCTCAAAAGGTGTTCTTTAATAATAATCCAATATTCTCAAGCTTTCATCTCCAGAATAAATGTAATGGTCAAGAAATAATTTATTTAAAAGTACTAAGACAATTCATTATAATTACATGAAAGCTGGCTTGAAAAAAATGATTGAGATGTTATGAATCAAAAGCAGATATTATTTCTGTTTACTATGTGCTAGATTTATATCCTGCTTCTCCATCAAGAAACTCAGGACCAAAGGCCTGAACACATGCTCTTGTTAAATGTTAAGTAAAATATACAGACACAATTTTTCATACTTATACATTATCTGCTTGGAGTCAGAAGTCCAGAAGAAAATATTCATATTTGAACTGAAATTCTTACATGCAATTTGACTAATTTCCTTTTTTTTAATAGGACTCAGCAATTCCTGTTGAAAAGTATAGTATATAGATACTCAGTTTCTCTAGGCATAATCTAGGCCATGACCAAATGGTTTAATTATTCCCAAAATACATTGTATCTGTCCTAGATAAAACCATCATGCTGACAAACGTTATTGGGACAACTGTATTAATGTCCAAGCTCCATGTTCATCCATGTCATTTCAAAAGCCTTAAACTAGGGATTTTGGAACTAGGAACCAGCTATTATTTACATCACCTGAGTTCTTTTGGTAGAAGGTCAGCTACATACAAAATATTTTATTTTGTCCCTATGACTTGATTTCTGGAACAGATGACAAAATTCTTGGAAAGCAAAGCTATATAGATAGTTTGAAATTTAAATTTGGTATGACTTTGGTTTTGATTGGGAAGATAGCATTAGGAAGCATCGTGAATATAAAATCATATTTGTAATTTTTATTCTGAAAAAAATCACTAACAGATTTGTTTGTCTTTGTCAGTTTCTATTCCTTATAGTTGAAAACTGTATATTTTTTGTTCAACCACCAACCCACAAGTAAACTATTTACTTTCAAATTGGAACACCTGGCAAAGTCATTTGAGCAGATCCAATAGAGTGGGAATTTCACCAGAATATTCAGGAAAACTATTCCTATTAATTTTACAAAGGGAACCCAAAGTCACACTAACAGCCATATATGGTCCAACTATAGAATAATGAATGGTTCTTCGTGACAAACAGCATTTCAGGCAAGGAACAATCCTGATCACAAAATGGCAAAATGGAAGTGAACAACTAAAATCTTCATTATTTTCTTGCTTCCATTTAGCAGCTGCCCAGACCTTGGCAACCTATATCTGGTAGTCTTAAAATTGAGGGGGGCGGTTCCCTTCTGCTTATATTGGCTGTGAATTTATACTAATGCCATCATGGATTCTTTTAACATGTAAAGGCATTGGTATAGACTCATTACATTGATTCAACAAGTATTCAGGATATATTTGCTGCAATAACACCCCAAAAGCACACTTTAATTAAGATCAGTGCATGTTTCATCATTCACATAGCTTTCTGTATGCAAGATGTTCCATGACACCTTATCTAAAGTTGTCAGACTGAGAAATCTTTTCTTCTTAGAAAAATCCCAGAAATCACAAAGCTTTTAAAATTAATGTGGATCTGAATTTGGAATACAAGTTAAATTATATCACCATGTCACAGAAGTTTATATCCTAATGACTGTAGCCAAAAAAAGCATCATATTTCAGAGTGATTAATCCTACATTGGTGGAGGTGGGAAGTGGGAGAGAGAGAGAGGGAGGGAGGGAGGGAGGGAGGGAGGGAGGGAGGGAGGGAGGGAGAGAGAGAGAGGGAATAGAAATTTTAGAAAATTAAAAATTAAAAGGTACCATTGTTGACAACTTATTCTTGAAACTTGTACACTTTAGTTCAACTTAACTTTAACTTTCTTTTCTCCAACCTGATATTCTCCTGTATCTTAATTATTATGGATAGGTTGAATAATGGCAAGACTATCCTAGCATAAGATAACAATTTGTAATTAAAAGTATCTTTTCTCAAAGTGTTTAACTATTACTTCCACTAATTTCCTTTTATACTAATCTCATGAAGTTGACTAGACTAAAAACTTCATAGATAAGTACATACCTGAATTCATATCTCCCTGGTCCAAGCATAATGTTCTAATCATTATGCCCACAGATAATAAACTATCAATTAAAAAGAAAAAAGTTTGCATCAATAAAATCCTGGGAGGCTTGGGCAATAAGAACGTTTCTTTCTAGTTCCAGAAATGCTTCAAATTTGGATTAAACTTGGATATTCCTTTTTCAGGAGATATAGCACATCCTATAACATTTTCTTACCTCACATGTTGAGTGGAAAAGTCTCATCAATTTGAAGGTTTGATCTTCTGGCTGATGAGATGCACACAACAGTATGTTGCCTTGCAAAATAATTTCTAGATTGGAGATCTAGCTTGCATGCAACAGTGAGGCAAAAATAGACTTTGGTTCTGCTATCTATCCAAAATATGCCAAACCTAACCACTAGCAGGAAATGCTGCAAATGCATTTGATTAAATCTGGTTGCTTAATGCTTTAAAATAGAGAAGAACATGGGTTTGCTAAGGTAGATCTCTCACTCTCTCACTCACTATAAACTTAAATAAAGGAAAAACAAAAATATTGGTAAAAAAAATGACAGAGAAACAGAAAAAAAAACTGACAAAAACATAGATATTCACATAGTTTAAAAAGTTAAATACTTAGGAATACACTTGACAGAGAGATGTGGAACAATTAAAGAAGATAACTATTACAAATTGAAACAGCAGATTAAAATAGATAGCAAAATGGAGCAATATGCAACTTTCACTAACTGGAAGAGTAGCAGCGATTATAATGAATATATTGCCCAAGATGCTATATCTGTTTCAGACAATTCTGGTTAAGTTAGAAAAAAATACAGTATTTTGAAGATATTAATAAAATGGTGTTGAAATATATATGGCAAGAGAAAAAAGCAAGAATCAATATTAAAATGTTACAGGATATTGGAACTAGAGGAGGCTTTGGCCTACCTAATTCGGAGATCTATTACCAGGCTACGGCCCTAACATGGATGAGAGAATGAATATTATTGAGAAACAAAAGACTATTAACGTTGGAAGGATATGACTTACAAATGGGGTGGCAGGCATTCTTATGGTATAGAAAAGGGAAAGCACATGGGTATTTCCAGAGACACATAGTTAGAGATGCATTATTACATATGTGGGGAAAACAAAAGAACAACATTATGAAGGTACCAGTCTAGTTATTAACAGAAGCACTTGCATATCCAAATGTTTGTAAAATGGGGAATGTTACTAAATATAAAGATATTTTAAATTAAAAGAGTGAGCTCAAAACAAAACAAGAATTGAATGAACAAGGATTAGATATAGAATGGTACTCATATTTGCAGATACTAACAAGGTATGAAAAAGATATTAAAGATGAAGAAATTGATAAAGAGTTGACAGAATTAGATAAAATATTAACAGGAACAGAGGATAAATTGATTAAAAGAATATATTGCTATTTATTGTGTGTTAGACTGGAAGAAGTTAAAGAAATGATGATTGCATGGGCAAAAATTTTTGGATATGTCATACAATTGGAAAAATGGCAGAAATTATGGGATAGGAACTATAAATTGACAACATATAAGAATAACTTGTATAAGATGTTTTATGGATGGCACTTAGTGCCAGCAAGATTAGCAAAAATGTTTAAAGATAAATCAATGAAATGTTGGAAATGTCACCAAACACCATGAATATATTATTATATGTGGTGGACTTGCACAAAAGCTAAAAGTACTGGACTAAAATACACACATGGTTGGAAAAAATGATTAAACAACATATAGATTTGAAATCTGAAATATTCCTATTAGGAATGGTACCAGAAGGTTATAGTAAAGAAAAGATTTACTTAATTATACATGTTTTAACAGTGGCTAGGATTGTATTTGCCCAAAATTGGAAGAGTGATAAAATACTGACAGAGGGAAAAATAATTGAAAAAATATTTGAATGTGCAGAAATGATTGACACTAGAAATTAAAGAAAAAGAAGAAACAGAATATGGTATGGAATATGTTTTATCAATGGATAGAGAATAGAACAACCTAAAAAAGATTTGATGTATTTATAGAGAAATTAGAGAAATTTAAGCAAAGTTACAATGTGTGATATTATTATGTATATGGGAATATATATGGGAATATTGATGTATTGTTAGATTTGATAAGAAGATTAGATTATAAAGTTTAAATAACTGAAATACATACCCAAGTTGATGCACAGTTGAAATGGAATGAGTAGTTGCATATAAAAAAATAATTTAAAATTATTTTTTTAAAAAAGGAGGGAATCTGGTGTCTTAAGTTTTCCTGAAGTTCCATTCTCACTCTCTGTAGTGCCTTCCTGTCCGTGGTTGTTAAACCAGCGTTCCACATTGTTATACAATATGTGAAGATACTATCATGGACCGATAGAAAGAAATAATCAGCCATTGTTCCAACTGATTTTTACGCAGGACTCTGAGGAAATGAAGTCTCTGTTGAAACTTACTAACCATCAGATATATGTTGTTTTTCCACTTGAGGTCTTGACTAATGAGCACTCCCAAGAATTTAAAATAGGAAACCCTCTCCACACGGCCTTCCTTGATATTCAGTGGGGCAGGTTCTTCTCTTTGCTTCCGGAAATCCAGCACCATCTCCTTTGTCTTGCTAGTGTTTAGATGTCAGTTGTTTTTTGAACACCATGTGGATAGCTTTTGGACTTATTCCCTGCATACTGATTCATCCCCTTCAGTTATAAGACCCAGCACCGTTATGTTGTCTGCAAACTTTCTTATAATGTTGGATGGATCAGAGGATATGCAGTCATGTGTATACAGTGAGTACGGGTAGAAGCTGAGCACACAGCCCTGAGGGGAGTCTGTGCTAAGCTTCAGATGTAAAGGACCCAGCCCTTACTGTTTGTGGATGATCTATCAGGAAGTCTTTGATCCAGTCACAAGTGAGGGGAGGGAAATTCAGATCAGTCAGCTTTTCAATGAGAATGCCTGGTAAGATGATATTAAAGGCTCAGCTATAGTCTATAAAAAGCATTCTGACATAATTCCCAGATTTCTCAAGGTATCTAGTGCAATATGTAGAGCAGTGGCAATGGCATCCCCTCTCGACCTATTGCTTCTATAAGCAAACTGGTATTGATTGAAATTTGATGAAAGACAGGACCTGAAGTATTGTAGGACCAGTCTCTCAAAGCACTTCATCACTATAGATGTCAGTGTAATGGATCTATAGTCATTCAGGCTGTTCATGGCTGCTTTTTTTGGAGCTGGTATAATTGTGGCTGCTTTCAAGCATGATGGGACTCTAGCCAGTTGCAGGAAAATGTTAAAAATCCTTGTCAGGACCCCTGTTAATTGATCAGCGCAGGTTTTTACTACTTTCCCCAACACCCCGTCTGGATCTGCAACTTTGTTGGGATTTACAGCCTTCAGCACAACTCTCATTGATGTTCATGCAGGGTGAGTGGCTGGAGGTTATAAGGTCTTTGGGCTAGAGTCACAGAATCAGAGAGACAGGTCTTTTAACCACAAATCCCAATTGTGATTGCTAAATGAGAACTACTTGTATGATATTCCTCTCCGAATGCAATGCACTTATTCTTTCTTTTCCATAAAATAAAGCAGTTACAGTATTATTATTTTTTTAGATATATTTTTGTTGGATTTTTCCTTTTTACATATCCCAATCACATATTAAACAATATTGTGACATTTTTTATACAACTACATTTCTTGTCCAATACAATCTATACATTCTATTTCTATACCTTCTACATTTATTATATACATTTCCTTTTCATATTTCTATTATCAATCCAATCCTACCATTTTTCATATATTGCATAGTATTCAGAATCTCCTTTTCCTTTTAATTCTATAGTCAATTTATTCATTTCCACGCACTCATTTTTTTAAAATTACTAGACCTTTGGATGGTATGCAATCTTTTTTCCAACACTGCACATAGGCAATCCTTGCTACTGTTATTATTTGTAACACCATATAGTTTGTCCTTTTATTATATTTCCTCTTAGTTATCCCTAGGAGAAATAATTCTGGAGCAAATTTTATTTGACTTCCTGTTAGTTCTGGTAACCATTTTTATATTTTCTTCCAATATTTTCTCAATTCAAGGCATAACTACCATGTATGAGAGAAGGTATCTTGTTTTTGTCTACATTTCCAACAGTTTGGATTTGAGTTTGGATATATCTTAGCCAACTTGTGAGTGCCAAATGCCAGCGATAAAACATTTTGTATTGGTTTTCTTTATATGCCGCCGACTTTGTTATTTTGTAATTTATATTCCAAATTTTTCCCCACTCCTCTAGCTCAATGCTGTATCCGAAATTTTTGGCCCATGCTATCATAGATCCTTTCACTATCTCCTCTGCTTGGTCAAATTCTAATAGGTAATTATATATTTTTGATAATAATTTCTCTTCTGGGCCAATCAAAAGTTTGTCTAGTTTTTGTGGCTCAATGTCAATTCCATAATCCTCAATACCCTTTTTGTATCTTGATTGTAGTTGCAAGTATGGCCACCAATCTATAAGAGTTCCCCGATCCTTCAATTCCTATTTATTTTTTAAATTTCCCTTGGTTATCTAAGATTTCCTTGTATCTGGCCATTTTGCCTACATCCATTGTATTGGGGTGGATCATTGCTTCCATGGTGGATAACCAACCTGGGATTTTCATATAATACTTTTTTTTTTATCTCTCCCATCTTTGTATCAAAGCATCCCTTATTTTATGCCTATAGAAATATAGATTTCACTTATTTTCACTATCCACAAGAAAGCATGCCACCCTTTTGTAGATCATGCCCTTCAAGTGTTAGTATTCTTCTATTTCTTAAGTTAATTCAATCTCAAAACCATACTAATGTCACTGCTTTATAATAGAGTTCCCAATCCGGGAATCCAAAGCTACCTCTGCTTCTTCTATCCTGTAAATCTATTAATTTTATCCATGCCTTCTTACCTGACCAAATAAATTTTGTGGTTATTCTATTTAGATCTATAAAAATTTCTTATCTAATTTGATAGGAATTGTTTGGAATAGGTAGAGTAGTTTAGGTAAAATATTAATTTTGATAGTTGCTATTTGTCCTAATAAAGATAATTGTAGAGTCCCCCACATTTCCAAATCTTTTTAACTTGATGGAATAATTTCAGATAATTGTCTTTGTTTATTGAGGAGCACCTCACCATTAATCAAATTCCTAAATAATCTTTTTTATAATTTGTAATCCGATTACATTCTCCAATTATTTTTTCTGTTTTAATGATACATTTTTCACTAGCATTTTAGTTTTAACTCTATTAATTTTAAGACCTGAAACTTCTCCATATTTGTCTATTTTAGTATCAAAATTGGTCCAGTCTCCAGTGGCTCCTCAATAAAAAATACCAGATCATCTGTGAATGTCTGTACTTGTACTCTTCCTTTTTATACTGGTTCCTTTTCTTTCTGGGTTTGTTTTAATTTTAATTAATAATGTCTCTAATGTCAGAATAAAAAGCAGAGGTGACAGTGGACATCCCTTTCATTATTCTAAATATTTTTGTAGTGTTCCCTTACAATATTAATACAATTATCTAATTTACATATCACAAAGCATAACTATGAGATGGAAGATTAGGAAATATACTGAGTTGGAGCAAGCATTAAAATTAAGATTATTTCCCTCCACACCCATTTTATCTTCCCCAAAATATGTTATAAGACAATGAGCAGTTGTCTGATGAAAATGATCCCAAGAAGCACTCTAGTTTGAAGGAAGACTTATCAGTCACTGATTCCAATAACCAATGGATTGTTTCTTTCCCTCCTCTCCAAGGTCTTCTACAGAAGAATTGTCTTTGGAGGGTCATTATAAGCAAAATGACACATCTTTAAAAAGAATAAACTAGAAATGGGACTTCATAGAGAGTTTTGAAAGGATTAAATTCATCAGTTTTACTTCAGATAAATGAAAAGCTGTCCTGAATCCATACTCTATTTCAGGCTTTACCACATACTAAAAAATACAACTAATGAGCATTTTCCTGACCACATAGTCCAGCACAACAATTGTAAATTCTTACTCTTTCTAATCCCCAATCAATGTGCTATAATCTGAGAAGTTATACTGTCATTCAAATACTAAATACTAATTACTTAATACTGATATTGGAATACTAATATTCCAAAATACTTAATACTGAAGTGCCCTGTACATCCTCTTTTAAAAAGAATTTTTCACAAATCATATGTAAATGTTTTTAAAGATACTAAAATATCAATTTAAAATATTGTAATTATTTGATCTATCAAATAATTCTGCAGCTTTGTATATTGATACATCCAACGGGTCACTTTGCAATTCCAAAACTGGGCAATGTCTATCATATCAATAATGCTAAGGATTTTCTGTTCTATTTCTTTTCTTGTCTCATTTTCAGTTCACATGTGCAATAGAAAATTGAAGATGCAACACCTGTTTCTCAAACTGAAGGCATATCTATTTTGCATCCAGTAGAGATTTTGCTTCCAGAAAATGTGTTGAATTTTTCCTATTTAATAATTGAGGTAATACCTAACACAAGAATCTTCATCTAAATTGGTCATTATCAGAATAAATTCCCAACATCATTTATTAATTGCTTCGTTATGTTTCTTTTTTTTTCACCACTCTAAGTTTCACTTCACATCTTTTGCATATTTACTTAGAAATGTGTCCTTTTCTGTTCAGGTAACCTTCTTTCCTTATTTATTCATTTAAAGAACTTGTATGGCTATCTATCTCATTATAATTCTAGATGGTTCATTACAGCCAATAATAACCAAAATGCCTCTCTCACCCAGCATCCTGATTTGACCTCATTCTAGTCCAAAGCTAGGGAGAACTGTTTGGAAAGATAAAATGTCAGAGAAAGTTAATTAGTCCACTGACTAAGAATATGCAAAGTACATGAAACTGGTCCTTCTCTCTTTAAATGGGAAAAACATCCTTTCTTCAAATTCCCAAAAGTTCTTCCCTGGAGTTTTTTGTTCAACAGGCCTAGTTATTATTTGGATGAGAAACTTCCAAATAACACCAGGTTTGTAGAAATTGGTAACATTTCAGAAGAAGCAGTGGAAAAATACTGTTAGTAAATTGCATGGAAGAATTATGTTTTTCTTAATCTCAAGTGTTCCACCAGAGCTCTGGGAATTTGACAATTCTGCAGTGTCATAGCTGTTCCTAGCACTGCATTCTTCTAGACAGAAAACTCTTATGTCATTCATTGGATCTGTTGGAGTCAATGTCCCATTTTAGAAATTGCAGCCCTGAGTGCTCCTGCCATCACTTTTCCTGGGGTGGAAACATTGTGAGAAGGTTTTGGGTCTTCACACTGGCAGCCTCCATGTTTTCCTTTGGCCAACTCACTAAATCATCAGAGTATCTGATGACTGGTAGGCCATATGTATTGATGGTGTGGATCATGTTCTTCCCATTGAATTGGCTCATCAGAACCTGTCTTATCATTTGATGTTACTTGGATGTTGTTTTTTCCTTGCCTCTCCATCATGATTTCCATGTGGCTGTAGAATACCAACATTTTTGCAGGTGCTCTATCTGTCTGCTATGTGGTCCAGTGGTTCCACCTTATTAGTCATAACTACCTTCCCTCTCTTGATTACTATTCAGCTGGATCTCTGCAATCTGAATGATAGCCCAGTGTTCTATTGGTATTGGCTACATATCCAGTTGTTCTTCCAGGTCTTCTTAAGACTAGGATGCATGTGCAGTTAATCTATCTCAAACTTGCAGGGTACCTGTGCTTCGCTAAGAAACTATGTGATCGGGCAAGTTTTTAGGGAGGAAATAAGGGGGGGAAATTGTGCCTCTGCCTATCAGTGTTCATCAGTATTCATGTGGCTAGCATCTTGTCAGTGTGTGAGAGAGTTTGGGGCTGTTTGGAAACTGAAACAATATTTGCTGTGTGAGCAAGGAGACAGTAAGGAGCCGGGGCAACACTTAGCTCAACTGCAATTGAAAGATATTTCTTTTCAGGGGGTAGTAGAACTCCTTAGTATCAGAGTGTGTTAATAATAATATAGGAAATACTAATGGTCTGATGGTCATTTCGAAAAATCCTTTGTTAGTGAGCACCTAGAAGCCAAGATACGTGCCAAATTTCAAGTTTGTAGGCTTTATGGTTCTAAAGATTTCATGATGATGCATGAGTTAGGCTTTTAGATATATAGATTCCACAACGGATGTCCCTCTCATTGTCATCATCTCCAACAAAGTATATCTGGAGAAATGAAGGCTGCTGGTGAGGCCCCACCATCATACTTCTTATCCTGTGGTAGACCTGCTTGTGCACTTTGAATGTTGGCATAAAATTTCCCTCCTTCACCTCTCTGGCACAAAAGATGTCATTTGGAAGTATCCGTTGTACTTCCAGATAACAGAAAGAAAGTGTTTGCCATTGGATGTTGGTGGGTAAGAAGGCTGTGTAAGGGTTCAGGGTAGGCTGAAGGGGAGGGAGCCACTGCAGAACATCCCGGGACTCTCATCCTGCCACTTTAGAGCACAGCACAAGGCACAAGGTAACCGAAGTCTGGATCAACAACCTTTTCCCTGGAATAATGAATTTGAGGTTCATATTGGAAACCAGAGAAATACGTATTAGTCCAAGGAATTGATCTCATTTGTGGCTGATTAACATAGGGATTATTCTATTATCCTTTTTTACAGCCTGTCTACTGACTTCTGGATGAGTTTGACAATACTTGTGTGCAGCTTCCCTTACTTGTGTTTTCCTAATCACATCTGTAAATCTTTTTCTGCAGTTTTTGCCTCTTTTCCCTTTAACTGGTGTTACAGTAGAAAGAACAGATTTGTCTGAACTTCAGACTTCTTGCTGTCTCCTTCTTGCTCACACAGCAAATACTGTTTCAGTTTCCAAACAGCCCTGAACTCTCTCATACACTGACAGGATGCTAGCCAGATGAATACCAATGGATGCTGGTAGGCAGAGGCACAATTGTCCCCCCTTATTTTCCTCCCCAAAAACTTGCCCAATCACATAGTTTCATAGTGAAGCATGGATACTCTGCTAGTATTAGATATTTCTGAGCCAGAAATTAGCTAGTGATAAAAAAGAAAAGGCCAGGAAAAACAACAAATTTGACAATATGCTTTTAAAATTGCTTTGAGGTCATCAGAGTTCACAATACTCTCATTTCTTTCTGAATATTCTTACTTGATTGCTTATTTTTTCCTTCAACAAAGCTGTTAAATTTAATGTCTCCATAATGGTTTTGAATAAAGTTACTCTGTTACCTACATAACACTTTTTGAAAGATTGTAGACAGCAACCTCTACTACTCTGGCTATCCCAGAAAGTTAGGCAATTAAATGATAAGATAAGTACATCTGTATTATCCACCAAACCTGAATGAAGTTTTCACTAATGCTTCCGGACTTTCCACTGGGGGCAGCTCATCTGCTAAGATTTCCTCAGGAGGCCTTGGATCATGGATGATCATTGGTTTCTGTTTCTCCTTGATGTTTCCTGTAAGCCCACCAATAATGGTATTCCACAGGCAATTCTGAGATTTTGATCCTGGGTAGATAAAAGAGAAAACAAAACAAATGTTAATAATACATCATTTCTGGGGCCAAAGACAGCTGGTAAAATCAGCTGGTAAAATTAGCAGACTTAACCAGGTGAATATATTAACTCGTTTTTGGAATTCATGCACTGCAGTAAAGCTTCCATTTCTACAACTTGTGAAGTTACAAAAAAAAAACCTAAATTAAAACTAATTATGGAATGCTGGGCAAATACAGCTAATGTCTCTAACTCAACTTGCCAGATAGAACAACTAGCTCTGAGATTTTTGAATCGCACTGAACAGTTATTTCCTCAAACATGGAATTGAATGAAAAGAATGTATTGGGATATGTACAGATGGTGCCGCAAACATGACTGGACATCGTTCAGGAACTGTTACAAAGGTGAAAAAAATTGGTCACCCAGACATTTTGTCAACACACTGCATTATACATCGTGAACAACTTGCAACGAAAAAAATGTCCCCAGAACTACATGAAGTGTTATCAGCTGTTATTAAAATTGTAAATGAAATTCGATACAAAGCACTCAATCCTCAAATGTTTGAGGCACTTTGTGAAGAAATGGGTTCCGAGTATATTCATCTTCTTCTTCATGCTGAGGTGAGATGGCTATCAAGGGGCAAAATACTAAGCCGAAATACTCAAAATACTCAACCTGCATGAAGAAGTGAAAGTATTTTTCTGCCAGCAAAATAACCCAAAATTTCTAGAATTCTTGACCAACGATGAATAGGTAGCAAAGCTTGCATACCTTGCAGATATTTTTTCATTGTTAAATGAACTAAACTTATCTTTGCAAGGACAATTTCAGGATGTGTTCACACTACGAGATAAAATGGATGCTTTTCAAAGGAAAATATCATGTGGCAAACGCGGTTGGCAGAAGAAGATCGGCAAATGTTTTCAAATTTTGATGAGTATATGACAGAGAAAGATTCAACTGGCTGGTGGTAATCATTGTTCAACAGCACTTACAGTCACAGTCACTCACAGAATTTTTTGATCATTATTACCCAAAGAAAGAAGATCCCAGACTTGGCAATATGTGGATAATAGATCCATTTGCAGGAAAAATTGAAGATAGCAATTTAAGTATGCATAAAAAAGAAAGCCTCATTGATCTATCATCCGATGGCCATCTCAAAGCTAAATTCCAGTCATCCATCACAAGACCTCATTTTTGGCTCTCCGTAAAAAGTGAATACCCATTGCTAAGTGAAAAAGCAATGAAAATTTTGATTCAATTTTCAACAACATATTTGTGCGAAAAGACATTTTCATCTGTCACAGCAATTAAAACTCGGTACCGGTCTTGTCTTGAAATAGCAACAACTCTCCGTCTTGCAGTAACATCATTGGAGCCAAAAATCCATAAACTTATTTCAAATAAGCAGAAACAAATATCACACTAAAAATGTGTAATATTTAAATGTTTCAATATTTTGTAATAATTGCATTAATTTTAATAATTTTGTTACAATAAATGTTTTGTTATGATTAAGTATTTATGATTTTGTTATAAATAAGCATATATGTGTGTGTGTGTGTGTGTGTGTGTGTGTGTGTGTGTGTAAGGTTTTGAGCTGATAATTTTAAATAATAAATTAATAAATAAGGGAGACTAGGATAGATATATTTCGAGCTAGTTAGCTCTCTTCAGCTAGCCATACCCTTACTGGGATTCGGTATGGCTAGCTGAAGAGAGCTAACTAACTCGAAATAGATTTATCCTAGTCTCCCTTATTTATTATTTAAAATCATCAGCTCAAAACTTACACACATGTAAAACAAAAGACAACGAAAAAAATAGTTTTTTGTCGGTATGGTCTCTGGTAATGAGCCTAAAGACAGAAAAGAAAGCAGTATGCTTTCTCCCTTAATTGGGGCTTAACAGGGTGTTGTAATACAAAGTATATACTTATTCCCCTGCTTCTGCTGATAAGGATAGAGCCAGTGGTGTAGTGGCAATTACAACTGCCTCACATGTAATACTTCCCTGGTTCGAATCCCAGTAAGGGTATGGCTAGCTGAAGAGAGCTAACTAGCTCGAAATAGATCTATACTAGTCTCCCTTATTTATTATTTAAAATTATCAGCTTAAAAACCTTACACACACACACACACACACACACACACACACACACATATACATACATACATACATATATATATAATTTGTTTAATATAAAAAATAAAAATTAAATATATTATCTTTTTTAAAAAAAATTAGTATTAGTGGGCCTCGGGATTTAAAAGTATGAGTTTGGTGGTCCCTGAAGTCCAAAAGGTTGGCGACCCCTGTGATAGGCAACAGGCTTTTAAGGGGCTGCCGGGAAAAAGAGGGGGAGCAATGTATTTTCCAAAGACAAATTGGAACACAAATAAGAAGCAATGGATGGAAACTGAACAAAGAGAGAAGCAACCTAAAACAGGAAAAACTTCCTGATAGTGAGAACAATTAACCAGTGGAACTGCTTGCCACCAGAAGTTCTGGGCGCTCCAACACTGAAGGTTTTTAAGAAAAGACTGGACAGCCATTTCTCTGAAATGGTATAGGGTTTCCCCCAAGGTCCCTTCTAAGTGTTATTCTGTAATTCTGACAGGACTTCTACTCAGAGTGTGGCATCTTCAGTTTTCCTGCCTGAGCAGGGGGTTAGACTAGAAGACCTCCATAGTCCCTTTCAACTCTGTTAAACACATGTGTATTTATGCTCTGGACTATAGACATTGAATGCATGTAAACCCTGAAAAATACCTGGGCAAAAGAAAGGCAGTAAAATCACTCTAGGTGTAGAAACAGTGTAAAATATTAATATATGATAAAAAAATGGAACAATTAAAAATAATATCAGTTTTCTCTCTCTTTCCCCTTTCCTTCCTATTTCTTTTTCTTTCTTTCTCTTTCTTTTTCTCTTTCTTTTTCTTTCTCTTCCTCTTTCTTTCTTGCTGTTTCTTTATTCTTTCTTTCTTCTTATTTCTTTTTCTTTGTTTCTTTCTCTTTCTTTATTTCTGTCTCTTCCTTCCTTTCTTTCTTGCTCTTTCTTGCTCTTTTTTTCTTCTCTCTCTCTCTCTCTCTCTGTCTCTCTCTCACACACACACACATACACACACCACACTCACACTGTCTCCTTTACTTCCTATTTCTCTTTCTTCCTTTCTCTTTCTTCCTTTCTCTTTCTTTCTTTGTCTCTTTCTTTCTCTCCCTTCCTCTTTCTTTCTTGCTCTTTCTTTTCTCTCTCTCTCTCTCTCTCTCTGTGTCATACACACAGACACACACACACACCACTCTCTCTCATGACATACACACATCTGGTCTGGAACAAATTGATCCGGCGAGCTCCAGAATAGCGGGCATTGGGAAACAAAGAAAGCAAGCATCCACCTGCCCTCCCTTTCGGGGCACTATGGGTGGCAGCGGGGGCAGCAGGCAGAGGTGGTGGAGCAGCTATGGGAAGCAGCCCCAGGAGTTCGGCCCTCTCTTTTGGGGCATCTCCACCACCCTCGCTTCTCATGGGTGATGAAAGGAAGTGGGCAGTGGCAGAGGTAGCGGGCAGCAGCTGGGGAGGGTGGAAGCACCGATGGTGACAGTGGGTGGCAGGTGAAGCCGGAGGTGGCGGGCAGAGGCGGGCAGAGGCAGAGGCAGTGGGCAGTGGTGGAGGCAGAGTCGGGGCTACTGGAAGTAGCCCTCCCTTTCAGAGCACCACTGCCACCACTGGCTTCTCCCGGATGACAAAAGAAAGCAAACGGCCATGGCAGCAGTATTCCAGGAGCGCAGGGAGAGTGGATGTACTGGGGCTGCTGCACATGGGCACCTCCACTGCCCCTCTCAGCCCCAGCACAGCAGAGATCCCCCCAAGGGCCAGCCACCCACCCGCTGGCCAGGCCCGGCCAGAAGCAGTGCGTCCTCCAGGAAAAGGAAGAAAGCAAGTGGCACTGTTGCTACAGGGAGCAGGAGGGCACGTGGATGTGCCAGGGCTACACATGCAGTGCTTTCTTCCTTCTCCCAGGGGACAAAAAGAAGAAATCCAGCAGCCATGGCACTGCTGCTCCGGGAGCCATGTCCCGGTGCTGCTGCAAATTGAATCCAGCATGTGCAGCCCCGGGACATCCGCCTGCCCTCTCAATCCCACTAGGCAAGCCTGGGGATGGGGGGAGGCCCTTCGAGATCCGGGGATGGTGGGGAAGGCCTGTCAAGATCCGGGGACAGTGGGGAGAGGCCTGACAAGTTCCAGGGCCAGTGAGGCAGGCCCGGCAAGGTCCAGGGATGGTTGGGGAGGCCCGACACGCTCTGGGGACAGTGGGGGGGAGGCCTGCAAAGGTCTGGGGATGGTGAGTTAGGCGAGGCTAGGTCTGGGGATAGTGGGGGAAGCCCAGAAATGGGTACAAATAATTGGGAACAATAGGACAGGGATGGTAGGCATGATTGGGTGCTTATGCACAGCCTTTACATACTTCTTAGGAAAGGGATGAGGGCAATATTGGTTAGTTTTAGAGAAAAGGAGTGTGGGTTTGGGATGTGACAACAGAATCAGATAATGCATTTCAGGCATTGACCACTCTGTTGCTGAAATCATACTTTCTGCAATTAAGTTTGGAGTGGTGTCCATTAAGTATCTGTTGTGTGCTCTTATATTGTTGCAGTTGAAGGTGAAAAAGTCATTGATTGGTACATTAAAACAGATGTCAAACAGCATAGTTCTAGGTTGTCCAAATTCAAAATCTCAGGCCTGGTAGTGTAGGCCATTCTGTTGCGAACAGAGGAGTGTAGTACTCTTCTTGTGAAATACTTCTGGATATGCTCAATTGGATACGCTCAATTGCATTAATGTCCAATATGTGCAGTGCAGATTCCAGACAGCCGAGCTGTATTCAAGTACTGGCCCAGCAAAGGTTATGTATGCCCTAGTTAGTAATTCTGTATTACCAGAAGAGAAACTTCTTAAGATTAGATTTACAACTCTTGAAGCTTTTTTGGCAATGCTGTTGTGCTTAGGTCATTAGATATGAGTACTCCAAGGTCCTTGATAGAGTGAAGGTCGTTAACGAGGTCCTATCCACTAGATTGTATTTGATGTACTTTTTTTTAACCAATGTGTGGGACAGAACATTTGTTGGTCGAGATTTGGAGTTACCAATTGTTTGACCATTCAGACACATAATTGAGGTCGCTTTGAAGGACAGTAGCATTGTCGGTGGTGTTGAATAGTTTTACATTACCACTGAGGGGGACACAGTTGCTTATAAGGTGATTGCAAAGGTCATTTATATAGAGTATAAAGAGAGTGGGTCCTAGAACGCTGCCTTGGGGGATAGCGTTGTTGACTGGTGCAGGGTTTGATAGGGCATTTCCTATTTTTACTATTTGTTGTCTATTTGACAAGAATGCAGTAATCCACTTATGAAGAGATCCGGAAATGCCATAAGAGTTTAGTTTTAACAGTAGTTTGTCATTATCACTGAGTCGAAATCTTTGCAGAAGTCTATGTAAATTGCATCTATTGCTTTACCCTGGTCAAGTAGTGTAGTCCATATGTTTTTGTAGTGTAGGAAATTGCAAATTGCAGGACAATTTTTTCCTGAAACCAAATAGTTTTTTGGAGAGTAGGCTGTTTGAGAGTAGGTGGAGGGTAATGCATTAGTTAATGATTGATTCCATGACTTTGCATGAGATGCAACACAGTGAGATTGGTCTGTAATTTTCAACGAGGCTGGGATCACCTTTTTTGAAGATAGGGATGACTGTTGCTAAGGACCATAGGTTCAGTAAGAAGCTGGTTCTGAATGATATCTCATATATTATGCTTAAGGGTTTTGCTATGGCAGTGGACAGCTTTTTAAAGAAGTATGCACATAAACATCAGGGCCAATAAGGGATGCTTTTAGGTAGTGTAGTGCCTTTTCTATATTATCTTATAGTAATATACAGTACTATTAGTATATCATTTGGTCCTTTTAGGGGTGGGATGGTTCTTGAGTCTTTAAGTTTGGTGTTTACAAAGTTAGAGAAGGCGCAAGTGGATTTTGTGCCTAGAAAATATTCCTGTTGCTTTCAGTGGTAATTGGTGCATTCTGCTTTTATCTGTTGGCATAAGGTGTTGTATCGGTTTTTAAAGTTAGTTACATAGCTAGTTTTGTTTTTTCGCCATAGAGATTTTTTTTTAAGATTGAAATTTCCTTATTGTTTTGGGTAATTTGTTTTTATTATTTTGGGGGGTTACTAATAGAAAATATAGTTTAATGAGTGTTTCGAGTTCAAGCAAGAAAACGTTATAATGGTCTTCTGTAGTATTACAGCCAGAGAACAGAATGTGCCAATCAAAAGATGATAGGTTGGCAGCTGTGAGTTCATAATTGGCTGTTTTAAAGTTGTATTTTGGGGATCCATCATTATGATCCTCTTTATGAGGGTGTAAGTTTAGACAAAAGTCAGTCATGCTGTGGTCACTGTTTGAAAAGGGTTCCTGAATTTGTAGGCCATAAATTGAGTTTTAGCTGTTGCTGAGGTCAAGGCAGCTGTTTAGTCTAGTGTTGTTATTTACTAATTGATCCAGTCCCAGTGTAGTATTAATAGTAATAATATCTTTAACCCCTTGGGAAGGACTCAATAGGTAGATAACAATGTCAAATCCAGCCTCAACATCTGTCTGACTGTGCAATTTCTCCCCTCCCCCCCCAAGTTTTATTAGATTTTTATTTTTAAGTATACATCAATATCAATATATGAACAGATGGCCCCTGGGTATTACTCATTTTAATACAAACATCAATAATGATAATCATAATAGTTGTTACATTAATCAAATTTACATAATCCTAGTATTGATATATATATATATGTTTTTGAGAATAGTTATTCAATATTTCAATGTTCCATTTTAGTGCCAATGATATTATAAGCATACAGGGTAATACCATCTTTCAACCTCTGATCTTTTCCCTCAAATTATTACTTATATTCTGTTATATAAAAATTATATGTTAATATTCCCCTTATTTCTTATTTCTATCTCTATTCTAGCTTCTAATCAGTCCACCATTGCTAACCCTAATATTAACACACATGTTTATATTAAGACATAGTTCTTCATTACTTGGTTGTTCAAAGTCACAATATACTATTGAAGTACCAGTCTTCCTATTATTTAAATATACCTAATAATACCATCTTTCGACCTCCAATTTTTCCATCTAACTATTGCTTCATAAAATTATATATATATAATTGTATACATTATATGTGTGTGTGTGTGTGTGTGTGTGTAAGGTTTTGAGCTGATAATTTTAAATAATAAATAAGGGAAACTAAGATAGATCTATTTCGAGCTAGTTAGCTCTCTTCAGCTAGCCATACCCTTACTGGGATTTGAACCAGGGTATGGTTAGCTGAAGAGAGCTAACTAGCTCGAAATAGATCTATCCTAGTCTCCCTTATTTATTATTTAAAATTATCAGCTCAGAACCTTATACACATGTAAACAAAAGACAACGAAAAAAATAGCTTTCTGTTGGTATGGTCTCTGCTGATGAGCCGAAAGACAGAAAAGAAAGCAGTATGCTTTCTCCCTTAATTGGGGCTTAACAGGATGTTGTAATACAAAGTATATATATATATATAT
The DNA here is from genome assembly GCA_023653725.1 of Bungarus multicinctus. Taxonomy (NCBI): domain Eukaryota; kingdom Metazoa; phylum Chordata; class Lepidosauria; order Squamata; family Elapidae; genus Bungarus; species Bungarus multicinctus. Next base: position 60,215,752 of record CM042840.1, read on the forward strand.
ATACTTTGTATTACAACACCCTGTTAAGCCTCAATTAAGGGAGAAAGCATACTGCTTTCTTTTCTGTCTTTCGGCTCATCACCAGAGACCATACCGACAGAAAGCTATTTGTTTCGTTGCCTTTTGTTTACATGTGTGTAAGGTTTTTAAGCTGATAATTTTAAATAATAAATAAGGGAGACTAGTATAGATCTATTTCGAGCTAGTTAGCTCTCTTCAGCTAGCCATACCCTTACTGGGATTCGAACCAGGGAAGTATTACATGTGAGGCAGTTGTAATTGCCTCTACACCACTGGCTCTCTCCTTATCAGCTCAGGCAGGGGAATAAGTATATACTTTGTATTACAACACCCTGTTAAGCCCCAATTAAGGGCGAAAGCATACTGCTTTCTTTTCTGTCTTTCGGCTCATCACCAGAGACCATACCGACAGAAAGCTATTTGTTTCGTTGCCTTTTGTTTACATGTGTGTAAGGTTTTTAAGCTGATAATTTAATAGATAAATAAGGGAGACTAGTATAGATCTATTTCGAGCTAGTAAATTATCAGCTTAAAAACCTTACACACATGTAAACAAAAGGCAACGAAACAAATAGCTTTCTGTCGGTATGGTCTCTGGTGATGAGCCGAAAGACAGAAAAGAAAGCAGTATGCTTTCGCCCTTAATTGGGGCTTAACAGGGTGTTGTAATACAAAGTATATACTTATTCCCCTGCCTGAGCTGATAAGGAGAGAGCCAGTGGTGTAGAGGCAATTACAACTGCCTCACATGTAATACTTCCCTGGTTCGAATCCCAGTAAGGGTATGGCTAGCTGAAGAGAGCTAACTAGCTCGAAATAGATCTATACTAGTCTCCCTTATTTATTATTTAAAATTATCAGCTTAAAAACCTTACACACATGTAAACAAAAGGCAACGAAACAAATAGCTTTCTGTCGGTATGGTCTCTGGTGATGAGCCGAAAGACAGAAAAGAAAGCAGTATGCTTTCTCCCTTAATTGGGGCTTAACAGGGTGTTGTAATACAAAGTATATACTTATTCCCCTGCCTGAGCTGATAAGGAGAGAGCCAGTGGTGTAGAGGCAATTACAACTGCCTCACATGTAATACTTCCCTGGTTCGAATCCCAGTAAGGGTATGGCTAGCTGAAGAGAGCTAACTAGCTCGAAATAGATCTATACTAGTCTCCCTTATTTATTATTTAAAATTATCAGCTTAAAAACCTTACACACATGTAAACAAAAGGCAACGAAACAAATAGCTTTCTGTCGGTATGGTCTCTGGTGATGAGCCGAAAGACAGAAAAGAAAGCAGTATGCTTTCTCCCTTAATTGGGGCTTAACAGGGTGTTGTAATACAAAGTATATACTTATTCCCCTGCCTGAGCTGATAAGGAGAGAGCCAGTGGTGTAGAGGCAATTACAACTGCCTCACATGTAATACTTCCCTGGTTCGAATCCCAGTAAGGGTATGGCTAGCTGAAGAGAGCTAACTAGCTCGAAATAGATCTATACTAGTCTCCCTTATTTATTATTTAAAATTATCAGCTTAAAAACCTTACACACACACACACACACACACACACACACACACACACCATACATATATATATATATATATATATATATATATATATATATATATATATATATATATATATATAATTCCTTTCCCTCCATCATCTCTTCTCTGGTTTAATACTTCAATTGTTATTCGTTTTTTAGCTTGCCACCCGTACTCCTCTCTTGGATCTTTATCTCTATCAATATTTGTATCTTTACCATTCAGACTGAATATTTATCCCATCCCTATCCTCCTTAGCTGCCAAGTCTCCAGAGTATTCACCCAAACCCCTATCTCCCTTTCAAAAATCTTCCAGGTTATCCGATTCCATTTTTAAATCTCTTAAAGTACTTTCCCCTTGTTTTATTTCATCAGTCATTATTGTCTGTATCTCCTTCTCATCTTCTTTTTTTGTTTTCTGGTTTGTTCATTCTATCTTTTCTTCTGTTCTTTTTGCTATCTTCTCTCTTTTCTTTTACCTTCAATCATTATCATTCGTAGTGTATTTTCTATTTTCCCATATATGCTTTGTATTAGATTCTTTATCTCTCTGTGGTTTTTTCCTTTTTTAAAAATAATTTTTATTGAAAGTTTCAAAAAATAGAATATGTAAATTAGATACTTACAAAGAAGGACTAAATCTTAAAGAAAATAAGGGTTTACTATTGTTGATTAATCGCTAATTAAGTGTTTACTTGATCCTATTCTGTCTAATTAATTAAGGAATTTTTGATTTTTACTTATGAATTGCTGATTGTTAGAATGGCTTTGAAGATAGAATAGAAAAATAATTGTAAAAGTATATCAGAAAATATTTATTCGTGATTATTATTCTAATTACTTAAGGAACTAGTGAACATTGCTTATTAGTAACTATTTGTTAGAACTGAACTTGAAGATTGGCTATAGGCTGTAGAACTGAAAGGTAGTTGTAAAATTACATTAGCCAGTATTTATTGTTGATTATCGCAAATTTACATAGCTCTCTCTAAGCTATATACTGGAGAAAGAGTGAACCAATAAGATAGAACCCAGAAGAATGTAGAAACAAAGAAGCAGCTCTTAAATATATCTGTGAATGGTAGATTGGAAAGACCTTCTGAGTGTCCTATGAATGACAACAACAACGAACATCGCAAAGAAGATGACAGTGAGTATACCTTTACCTGCAGGACAAAGTTCCTTAGATATAATGTTGGGAGCAGAAAAATCAACACCTATTTCAACATTACAAGCAATACAGTCATCCCTCACAATGATGCAAGAAATGATGGTAAGAACACAAGAACTTTTAACCAGAAACCATGAAGAACTGAAAAGTGAGATGAAAAATGATATTGCAGAAGTGAAAGCAGACATTCAGAAACTGGATGATAAATTTGGAACAATCCAAGAGACAGTAGTGAGAAATGAATAGAAACTGATGAATATGGAACTTAGAATGGAAAATGGAGAAAAGAAACTTGAAGACACTGAACAAAACTGGAAAGTCCTTTACTGTGAACTTCAAGAGGCAGTGGTCCATCTAGACCTAGAAAAAGCAGCGTTCTTCCTTAGATTCTAGAATATTGTAGAGGAAAGGAAAGAAGACCTATGACCTCCAATGGCAGAGTTAATTGCAGAAGCCCTCCAGAAAGACAAGATGGAGATTATGAATGATTTGGATGAGATCTACCAAGTGCAAACACATTATGCATGTAGATATAAGCTACCAAGGGAGATACACATATGCTTTGGGGACATGGGATATGACCTATGGATGAATGAGGGATGAACCACTAATATACAAAGGTCATGAAGTGATGACCTTAAAACAGATTCCGAGGAGGGTGAGAGAACAGAAGAGGAACTATCAATTCCTCTCAATGCAATTGATTAAAAACAACATACCATTCAGGTGGCTAACTCCAAAAGGACTACTGATATTGTGGAGAGAGAAGAAATTTAAAATTAATTCCATTGACAAGGCATGTGAATTCTATAGACAATATGTGAGAATGGAGGAAGAACAAGAAAGCAAGGAAGACACAGAAAATAGAAGCCTAGAGGAGACTACAGTAGAAGACAAGGAAATAGAAAGAGAAGGAATAGAACAAAAACAACGGGAAGAGGAGAGAATTGAGAACAAGAGTAGTAGAGTACCAACAATAAAATAGATGGAAGGATCACCCTTCTATTGCTCAATATAAATGGACTTAATTCGCCATCTAAAAGGAAACAAAAGTTCAGGAAACTCGTAAACCAAAATGCAGCTATTACATGTCTACAGGAAGTACATATTTCAAAATAATACGGACATTTATTAGAAGTAACCAAATTGGGTAAATTACATTTGGCCTTGACAAATCAAAAGAACAGAGGTGTTGTTGTGAATGTTAAGAACTGGTTAAATCCAAATTTAATATACAGTGATGAAGATGGAAGGATACTTCTTATAGAAATAACAGTAAAACAAAGGAAGATATTATTGGCAGTAATCTATGCTCCAAATATCAATCAAAATTTTATTATAAACTCCATAATAAAATCATAGAAACTGAACTAATTAACGTATGCATAGTAGGAGATTATAACGTGGTATCCAATATAGAAAAGGACTATAAAACCACTAAAAAATAATAAGAAAAAGAGAAGAATACTCCCAACAACATTTGACAAATTAGCTCAAGAAATGAACCTAAAAGATGCCTGGAGGGAATTGAATACATCTAAAAGCCAATTTACCTTTTTTTTCTAACCCACAATAATCACGGTCCAGGATTGACATGATATGGATGGACTTGGAATTACTGGGAAAAATAGAAACAGTGGAAATTTTGCCAAACACCTGGGCTGACCACAATCCAATTAAACTGATTTGGGAAAGAAAGAAAAAGACAGGTAGATGGACCTTTAATAAGAGTATCTTGAGAGACAAAGAATATATTCAAATGATAAATAAGGAACTGAAAATATTTATTGAAATTAATATGAATGAACACACAACGATTCAAAACTTATGGGGCACAACAAAGGCATATGTGAGGGGGTCTGACAATAGTATTTGTAGCAAAAAAGAATAGAGATAGGAAAAATCAACAGATTGCAGGACAAGAGAAACTGGAAAAATTGGAAATGAAATTGCAAAAAGATCTGGGTAATGAATCAGTTAAAAAATAATTAAATTTTATGACACATGAGATGAACTTAAGCCTCCAAGAAGAAACGGCTAGAAAATTAAAATTAGTTAAACATCATTACTTTGAGAATGCAAACAAGCCTGGGAGATGGCTCTCCCATAAACTAAAAAAAAAGCAGGAGAAAAGAACTCTAATAGCCCTACAGGATGCGAATGGAATATTGTGTTCACAATCAGATCAAAAGAAAACAATAGCTCAATATTTTTTTGCTAATTTATACAAAAAAAAAGAAGAAATTTTAGAGGAGAACATCACACAATATTTCAAGGGCAAAGAATTATCCATTATATCTTGAGAGATACTAAATGATAAAATAACCTTAAAAGAGGTAAAAGAGGCAATTGGAAGACAGAAAACCAATAAAACCCCAGGACCAGACGGAATACCTGCAGAATTCTATAAAGAATTCCAAGATATACTAGGCAATCTGCTGGTAGAAATATATGATGAGGCCCTGAATTGTGCCAAAATACCTCAAACATGGACAGAAGCTCTGATATCCCTCATTCCCAAAGAACAAACAGATCCTCACCAAATTAGAAATTACAGACTTATCTCACTCCTGAATGTAGATTGTAAATTTTTAGCAGTAATAATTGCAGATAGATTTAAAAAAATATTGAATGATATTATCCATCCAGACCAGAATGGTTTTCTCCCAAATAGATATATTAAAAAATATATAAGAATAATAATGGATGTCCTAGAGTATTATGAAACCAAATCTAACAACCAGATGGCATCAATGTTTTTGGATGCCCAAAAGGCATTCAACAATTTAAATTGGCAATTTTTGATCAAGCAATTATCTAGGATGAAATTTGGTGAAAAATTTATAGGACTAATCAAAACAATATATTCTATACAAAATGCAAAACTAGTAATTAATGGAGAAATCGCAAACAATATAAAAATAAGCAAAGGAGTGAGACAGGGATGTCCACTTGCCCCATTACTATATATCTTATCAGTGGAAGTGTTATTAACCCAGATAAGAAAAAAACAAAATATTCAAGGGTTGACTATTAAACAGGAAACATACAAATTGCAAGCATTCGCTGACAACATGGTCTTCATAATGGAGGACCCAAAAGAGTCAAGCAAAAATTTAATGCAAGAGATAGAGGCATTTGGAAAAGTAGCAGGACACAAAATCAATAAAGAAAAGACTAAGATAATAACCAAAATTTGTACTAAAAAGCAAAATGAGGAACAGACAAAAGAATTAGGGATTCAGACAATGAAAAAAGTAAAATATTTAGGAATTTGGCTTACAGCGAAATGCTCCACAATAAAGGCTAATAACTATGACAAGTTGATAGACCACATACAGAAAGATCTAGATAGATGGGTAAATTTACAACTTTCTTGGATGGAAAGGATAGCCACCATTAAAAAAATGTACTACCAAAATTGTTGTATCTCTTTCAAACTGTGCCAGTCAAACAAGGGAAAAAATTCTTTGAAGACCTGAACAAAAGAATTAGTAAATTTATTTGGCAAAAGAAAAAAGCCAGAGTAAAATACAAATTAATGCAAGATAGTAGAAGTAAGGGAGGATTGGTGCTACCACACTTTGAGTTATACTATCAAGCTGCAGCGAGTACCTGGATCAAAGATTGGATTAACCTAGAGGACAAAACAATATTGACAATAGAAGGCTTCAAGTTACAGATTGGCTGGCACATGTTTCTCTGGGATGGAAAAAATAAAACTCATAGCTACTTTCAAAGACACTGGATAAGGGTTGCTTTGTTTTATATATATGGGAAAGAATTAAAAGAAACGATTATGTGAAAATACCTCTGGCTATCTCCAATGGAGGCACTAGTATATCCCAATGTTATTGATTTGAACAAAACAATAAAATATAAAGAATTAATAACTATGATTCTTTTCCATAGTAACCCTAATGCTTTGAAACATCAATGCCATTTCTCTTCAAAATCTCACTCATTTCCCCCTGATGTAGCATCTTGTCTTAATTTAATAAGTCCCACTGTTACTCAAATCCAAAAACAATATATTCCAGTCCAATGTTACTCCTCAGAAAGTTCAATAATCACAGTTCTTTACATCTCAGGATTATTAATCAATTCCATTTAAGTAGTCCATGCAGCTTCCACAAATCAAAAGTAACTTTACTTTACTTAAGAGTCTTCCTTATTCTCACAATAGAGTCTCCTAAAGTAAATAGTTATAGAAAGTCACCACAGTTCTCCAGATGGATATTGTTTATTTCTCTCATCAAAAATTTTTCTAAACTTGTACGGGTCTGATATTTTCCATTCACTAGTAGATAGCACCCTCAGCTTAGGTTTCAAGATGTGTTATTTCAAGCCTTATAGATTTAATTAATCCAAATTTAGTTAAATTCATGGAAGCTAAGTCAGCTTTTCAAGTAGATTCAAGTAGATAGTTCCAGCATTTTATAATGCCTTTCCAAAACAATGCCTGCCCAATATAAAAGTCCAATTTTCTATGTTTTAAAAGGTATTTAGCTTTTCTCCCCTTAGTTTCTTTCTTTCGGGTCTAGGATTTTTCTCTGTATGGTTGTTCACCAGTTTAAAAAATAGTTCTAGATTTCTTTCTTTTCTTTAAAGTTAGGGTCTAAATAAAAAAGAATCTTCTCACCCAGCTCCAATTACTATTCATCTACACCGCTCCTGCATAGTTCTTTGTTGCCTCAGCTGTCCCAGCTTCATGGCAGCCATGATGGCTGCCTCTTCTCGTCATGGGAGAGGGAAGAAGCCCTGAGTGCAGCAGGAGAATTGCTGCCCTCTGTAACCTGCAGGGCACCCCTCTTTTCTTCACCACCCTACAGGGTGGCTTTAGCTCCTTTTGGAGCCCTCCAACAGGAAGAACTCGGCATAGGAGCCTGGAGACCTACTCCTCATGTCCGATAGCACCGTGCATCAGCTGGAAGTCTGTGTTCTAACCAAGGCTTCCTGAGACCATAACAATCACATGCTGTTCCCAAAAACCTTTTGTTTTATTTCAACGGCTGTGAATTATATGCATTCACAGCCCGTAATGAGTCCCAAAGAGTTTATGAGTAGTCCAATAGAAGTCTGCCACAGTTTTTCTGGATAAGGCTGATAAGCACCCATCTTTATCTCCCTTGAAATGCTGCCAACGACTATGTTGTACAAGGCCAAATGGATCACAAAGTCAACATGGAGCTTCAGATTTTAAACTGACCAGAATGAACAAAGTTACTTCCTAAAAAGGCTCATGTCCTTTTGCTCCTCCTTTATGTCTTATGGGAGGGGGCCAATCATCTCCAAGCTTTACTCCCAAGTCACTCCTTTTGTCTTAACTGTTCTTGCCTTCTTGCAGTTCAGGCTCCCCGTTCCTCTGCCTCACTGATGTCAGATTCTGGAGGCTTTGGAGTCAGCACATAACTCTCAGATGGCTCTGGCCCCATCTCTGTGTTGGATGCAGATCTCTACCCAGACTCCAGGACTGGCCCATGTTCCTCCCCACTGTCTGACTCTGCTGCCAGTTTGCAAGCTGCCAGTGGTCTACAACAGTTTGGAGCACCCACAATTTCTGAAGGTAAGCCATTCCACTGATTAATTGTTCTCACTCTTAGGAAATTTCTCTTTAGTTCTAGGTTACATCTTTCCTTAATTAGTTTCTATCTATTGTTTCTTGTCCTGCCCTCTGGTGCTTTGGAAAATAAGTTGACCTCCTTCTCTTTGTGGTAGCCTCTCAAACACTAGAATACTGCTATCATATTTCCCTAGTCGTTCTTTTCTCTTGATTGACAGAGAATAATTTTGTCAATGATATTCAAGAAGTGCTCCAGCTGTTTAAGACCTGCACATTACTAAAAGTAGTTGTTACTGTTAATTTTATGTTTGCTTTCTTTTATCATAATCATTTTATCCCTCCCCTTCATTGAGAGAGGGCTGTTCAGTTTTAATGTAGATGGCCTCTTTGACCCTCTTTCAAACCAGCAGTCCTCTCTGCCCAAAATTTGCCACATTCTGGTTTGAAAGAGGGGTCAAAGAGGTTATTTATATTAAGATTGAACTTAACAGAGGGAGAGGGATATGACACCACCTATCTCCTGTTTACAACACAGTCCTTTCAGTGTTCTATAAAGGTTTTACACCCATTTTTAGGGGTTATTTAGGTGACCCTAAGGGCACAGATAAATCTCCAAGTGGCCTCAACAACCCTAAGAGACAGTGCTAATGATCAAATGACTGCAAGGAATATAAATCCTTCCATTTTTCACCATTCAGTCAGAACTGAAGAAGCTCCTGGGAAGGGAAGGGGAGGGGAGGGGAGGAGAGGAGAGAAGAGAAATGTCTTCAAAGAAACATGGGACAACTATAACCTAGATGACTGATAATCTCCATAGACATTCTTGTAGGCCAGTTTGATTTTTCCAGTACTCATTAAGCTTTGATGATATCTATCTTCAATGCATCTTCCTCACTGTTTTTCAGTTATTTTCACAATACTCTTTTTCTTTTTCAGCTGTTGGTGTATTTGCAACATTATCATTACTATTGTTATTGTGGTTGTGGTTGTTGTATAATATTACCATTATTATTTATAATAATATCATTATAAAGTAATAATGAAATCAGATCAGGCAGAGAACTTGGTGCATTCCCTGGAATGCATTCCCTAAGGGTGCACTAGCAAGCTCCAGCATCATTTTGAAGATTTCAGATTCAGAAAATGGCTTAAGAAAAATTATTCAATTATAAAATTATAGCATGCAATTTTTTCACATAATATTGTTGGAAGTTTCAATTTCCCTCCGCTGCTCTCCTAGGAAAACAACCCCCCCCCCCCTTTGTCAAGTAAGGCTATTAGAATAGCTGGTGCCAGCTTACGTTTCACAACAAAAGGAAGGAGAAAATTACAGACATGAGATACAGAGAAAAATCTCACAAATTAGCTCAGATCCTTTCCCATAGAAATCAAATAGATAGCAAGCTATAAAACTTGGGAAAAGTGAACCAAAAGGCACGACAGGAAACTCAGGAACAAACAGCTACTATAAAACAATTACTCTTATCAAGATCCCAGGAAGAAATCCCAATATCAAGAGACAGGAACTCATCACACACACACAAATCAAAGACACTTACAAAATCAAAGGATCTGAAATGTATAAAAGAAAGGGTTTCTTACTCACTTATTAGATTAATCCTAGGAACGCTGTTAGATTTCTTACCTGTCTTCCTATTAATAAACTGATTCTGACTTTCAACGCAGCTGACCAAATCATTTTCTCCCAGCCAAGAAATTTGAATCCATAAAGGGAAGAACTCTGCCTATCACAAAAGGGCAAGGCTTCCTTTTTCCTTTCATCAATCTAGAATGCAATTGCAGTAGAAAGAAATCCACAGAATTTCTAGCCACTTGACCTTATTATTCCTCATACTGATAACTATGTACTATCCCCAAATTTAAATAAATAAATCTTATGTCTTGAGGAGCTACAGAATGTATACATGCACTGCACACACACAAACAGGTACTAAAGGTAAATCTGTTTAATCTGTTTAACTGACTTGTGTATACAGTGTAACCAACCCATAGTGTTTAAATTAAATAATTGTCAGATCCGAGTATCTACCATTCTTTGATGGAAGAAAGGGGTGGGAGTTGGATTTGATACATTTAATTCTTTTCCTCTCTATGTATCCTAAATATCCTATTTCTTACATTGTCTGTTGTTTAACCTTTTCCAGGCAACTGGAAAGTTCTCACCTCCTGGGGAGATGCAAGGGGAGAAGGGGCCAGGTGGATTGCAGCACTGGAAGATAGGCCTGAGAAACTTTCTTTATCTGCTTTCTCAGAGACACTGGTATAATAA